>JARHVA010003515.1:0-317500 GCA_037957365.1 Torreya grandis | reverse complement strand
TTAATGTAAAATATATAATTACTTTTAGATTAATTTTTTACAATTTATTTTTGAAACTTGTGCACAGATGCTCATACATATGCACCAAAATGAATACATATATAATAGGTTCTTGTAATGTGAATGAATATTCATGACATATGCTTGCATAATATATACTAATAGATTATTTTTTTAATCATTTTAAATTATTTTCAATTTTTTATGTACTAAAATTTACTTTTACTCATTTAGACTTATCTTTATATGTAAAACTTAAAAAAATTCCCCCTTTTAAAGTGAGTTATGTATCCTAAAAGTCACTCATTTAAAAATAAACATTAAAAATATCATGTGTATCAATATATAATTATTAAATATCATAGAATAAGTGATAAGTTATGTCATAATAGTAATATATTTATCATTAAAATAATTCATGTAACATATGAGGTAAGGGATAAAGTGTCAAATCTAGATAAATCTATAAGTGATGATCATAGTTATAGTTATAGTAAAATAATCATATGAAATAGTTAGTGCAATATAATGATCATGGAGCTCATAAAACTTGACAATATTAAAAATTATACAAGAATAAAATTGATTAATAAGGTCAAGGGACACATACAAAGGCGATGTTACAATTTTACACATAAGGCCAAGGGCCACAAGGAATGGGCATGTTCAAATGTAACATAAAATATAGGTCCAATGGACATAATAAATGGACATGTTCCAATGTTCCATGAAAAAAAAATATAGATATCATAGAGATGCTCAATAATTATTCACACAAGGTCTACGGCCACACACAATCAACAAGAAAAGTATCTTATAATGTGTAAATGTAATATCATTAATAGAGCATATAAATAGAAATATAATCTAAAACATGAATATTTAATGTGATCGTGTATTATTAGATATATTTTCCATTTAGAAAATGTAAGTTAGAGATTTTATCAAGATGATTATAAATAATACATATATCAACACATTATAGGATATATAATATGGTAACACCTATAAATACTATAACCTTTACATAAGATGCCCCCATCATAAGAAGTTCATTGAGTAAAGGAAAGTTCCATGTGAAATATGTATTCATACATAAAACTCATAAATACTAGTGAAATTCATGTGAAATAGAAAAAGAGTATGATATCTACCAATTATGAGATAAATAACATATGACAATGATGTAAAATTTATGTTTAATCATTTTTAGGGCATGATTTTGGATTTTTAGAATATTTAGAATGTTTTTTTTATTTTTGATATATTTGAATTTTTATGTGATTTTTTAAATTTTGAAATAAAAAAATATAGGATAATAATGAAATCATGGGTTTGAAATTATAATATAGAGAAGGGATCTAAATAATTTGCACATTTGTTAATGTAAATTATGCATTGAAAATGATGACATGTGCATGTAAGATAAATATGCCCCACTTTATATGTAAATTATGGATGGAAGGAATGTATGGAATAGAATATGAATGTGAAGGAATGATTGTACATCCTCATCTCATTGAATATACACCTATCAATATATGTAACATGCATGTAAGAGAAATATAGTGCATGGAGCAAACTTTTCCCTAAATAACAATGTTGTAAAAATTGAAAATAAGTATAGATAAAAAAACTAGATGTATAAAGGCTATATTTTTTCAGTTTATAATTTGATTATGTAAAATTATATATGTTAGTATCAATTAGTTTAGGATAATATAAATAGTTTATTTTTATTGTTTTTGGTCAATATTGCCTGTGATGAAAAATATAGTTTGATTTATTCATATTTTGAAAATAACATGATAAATGGAAAACTTTTGGAAGTATCAAATCACTATTTGGACCATTTAGATTAGTAGAGTGAAAAAATAAGATCCAATATGCTAAAATGACACAAATATCAAATAGATAAAATATCGTTCACATTGATCACATTTTCAAAAAGTGAAATAATAACATTTTGAATCAATCAAGAAGCTATGTACAATATTTGTTTGATTATTTGAGTGTTATTTATTTATTTTTTTAATTTATAAATTTAAATTTTATAACCAATGATACACTCAAGAGAAGGGTCACAATAATCATATTGTATAGTTTGTGGAAGTATCTCATTTCATGGATTAAAAGTGATAGATTTAGATGGCTTAGAATTATAAAAAAATATCACGTGTTTTGAAAAACTTTCTAGATCACTACTCTTGTAATTCCATGTGGGAGGAGTAGCTATAAGAGAAGTAGAATTATATAGAATCGAATGAGGAGTAGTATAAGGTTATTATAAATGTTTTCTCTATGTGGAACATGTTGATTGGTATGTATCACCACTTTAAAATGTGTTTCATGTGATGGTGATTTTTATGAACTTACCATATTTTTTCCAATATGATGTTTGCTTTTACATTGATTGATTTTTAGAATTTTGTATATTTTTATGAAATGATTACAAAGAATTTTTTCATAAGTGCAAATATTATTAATTAGATTTATTATTGAATATATATATATATATATATATATATATCAGTTCACTACATTGGTGGATGAGGAGGAGGTGCCATATATTGTATTGTGTAATTAAATTCAATACCTAAAATTTTAACCACTTGGCTACAATGAATGTAGTTTAGGAATATATGTATTGTGAAATGTACAACAAAAACATTATATAACCAAGGGTGTCCCAATACCAAGTTAAATATCCCAATCTATTGTAAAACTAGATAAGGAGTATATAATATAACATGACCCACCTAGATATGTAAAAAAATAAATCCCAAAGTTTTTTTGACCAATTTAATGTTTTGACACTTTTAAATGTTTTTTTATTTCATGTTGTGTGTAACTCAATTAATGGAGTAATATAATTTTACATACATTATCACTTGATCTATTATTGACTAATAGAATGTTTATGTGTTTTTTATCAATGTATTAACATATTAATATAACATGGATATTATAATAATCATCCATTATCTCATCATCATCAAAGGTGATCATAGGATGTGGTTGGGAAGTTTGTACAGTTATACCAATAATTCTATCTAATAGATGATAATATGACTCAGGAGATGGGTGTGTATTTTAGGTATTATGAACTATTGAATTCTCCTTATTTATCTCAAGGTTTAGAAATGGCTTACTAAAATATTTAACTTATTATTTATATTATTTTGAGGCTTATATTCCTTAGTAAAGGTTCCTAGCTTAATGACATTTTTATTGATAAGATATTGAATATGGTGTTTGATCTTGAAATTTATTTTTAGAGTTTTCATTACATCTATGGTAATCACAATGGACATTTTTATCAAATGATTTACTTTTATTTATACTCATGTTAACCTCTAGTGTTGGTGTAAGAGTAATAATATTTATCTCCAGTAACTTGGGTATCAATTTCTAAGATAGTTGTGGTAATCTAGAAAATTATCTACTTGATTGATACTATAAAACAAGATTGTTTCAAGGTTGAGATATAAAATTAAATATGATATTTACATTCAATTTAGTATGTGTTGGTTTATATTTATAATATGTTTTTATTTAAAACTTCATTGTATAATTTGAAGTATATGTAGGTGCATATTTTAGCTTATTTAAAGCAAGGAGATTGAAATATATTTATCTTACTATATGCCAAAGTTCTTCAAATGATATGAACTTATTGAAATTTTTTGAATCATGTCAATGCGGGAGAAAATTTTGTTTGAATACATCTTGTAATTCATTACTTACCAAGGTTATATTCATTCTATAAAGTATGTTATTATAATTAACTACATAATCACATATAATCTAATTAGTCCTATGCTTAAGTGTATAAATTTGTCAAAAATAGATATTTTTATCAATGATGGTAAAAATATGTTTGATAAATTGATATGCTAATGTGTTGAATAATATTATTCATTGGATAGGTAAATCATAAAACCAATGCAATGAATAATATCTTAAAATTATAGGAAACAAATTTGTTATTAATTTTTCAGTGGTATAATAATACACACATGTTACATGAAAATATCAAATATGTTATTCTATATCTCCTTTATCTTCATATAATGGATATTTAGGAGCTAAAAATATTATATGTAAATGGTATGATGCAATCTCATGCGATAATATATTGTGAGGCAAGGCGTATGAATCCATTGATTAACTAGCTTTTGGTATACCTTGATCTCATTGCAACACCTTACCATGAAAAACTAAAATAGTTTAGACAAGGGGTGTAATAGGTAAGGGAGGTGATGTATTATGCATAACTATCAATGATTATATATGAATCATTTCATTAGGAATGTATATATATGTATTACCTCCAAATCCAAAGGTGTATATGCAATAATATTATTAATATTAGTTGTAGAAACACATGTATCAGGATTGATATAAAATTGATTTTTTATTGTCAAGCTAGAAATAGAAAAGAGTCAATTTCATTTAGGCGAGCATCAATATATTCATTAAGTTACTTTACATCAATAAGAATAAATTTGTTTTATTTATAAAATATTGATTAATAAGCCTTTTCATTATATATGGTCATAATAAGCACATCAATAGGTTGTAGGATAATATCTATAGTATCTTAAATGTATGACTACTCTTGTGTCCATGTCATACTTGAATTTACCAAAAAAAAATTTTTAATGGTGCTTGTTTCTTAGCATGTGATTTGGTTTGTTTTATTACATAATTGTTAATTATATTTTTTATTAAGGGAATACAACATATATTGAAAAATAAGAAAGTTTTAATTAAAAAATCATATGATATAGCCATATATTCTTTTCAAAGTGATAAAAAAATATTAATATATTGAAATTTAAGTACTAAGAAAAATGAATTATTTTGTATATGGATATTAGTCAATTACCCTAAAATCCATGGTTAAAATAAAGTGTGTTGAATGTAACATGTAAAATCCAAAGTAAAAATAAAGTGATTTCAATGTAATATATTGAATCTAAAGTTTAAATAAAATTACTTTAGTGTTAGATATTACATCCAAGGTCAAAATAATGTTATTTTTTGTTAGATGTTTAAGAATTTATCTAAACCCTGAGACAAAAAATGAACAATATTACAATAAAATGTATGAGTTCACCAATATGATTTATAATAATTTGTAATTTATTTTTGTAATAAATATAGTTTAAATAAAATTAATATAACATGTATAAAATACTATTATAGTCACTTCCTTTCTATCATGTATGTGCCAAAATTGATATTTGAGTGACTTTATACAACAATGAAAATTTCAAACTATAATTTTTTGATTAACCCAAGCTAATTTACATAATTATTGTGCACATATTGAAAGACTTATTTCTTACATTACTAACCCACTTGAAAATTTAAAATCATTCCAAGATTCAAAAATGTCCTTCACAAGGTAAGTTTAATGCAAGGTGAGAGGAGTACAATAAATGTATATGACATGCACTTAAAAAATCTAAACCCTCATGAATGGATTTACTTATAAGTACTTACATACTCAATGCAATAGAATTTAATGTTTTCCTCTCATTGTAAGATTGATGTTCCAGCATTGATCTTCATCTTATATCAATGATCCATATTTCTCAATCAAACTTATAAATTAATGAGCCCTCTCCTCATTCCAACAAGATTTCAATATACAACAAAGTGATGTTAAAATATCCCTAAAAAATATTCAATCACCTCATCACACCTCACTAAATCATCAATTTAGTAAAGAGTTACATTTTTAGATTATCCAAGTGCACTATACAAGCCTTTTATAACTACATATAAGCACCATCACTCTTTTTAGTAGGGATATGAAAAAAAGGTAATAATCATTAGTTTTTTTTTGTTATTTATTTTTCATATTTTTACACTTTCTCAATCAAAGGACCATGCCTAGGTTAGTTTTATGTTTCAATTATTTTTGATTTTGTAATAAATGTAACACTAACCTTTACAAATGTGTGTTTACATATGGCATGCTCAGTGGGACACACACTATCTTTGAAGACATATTATCATTATTCTAGGATATAATTTATCCCAAATTTTAATCTAGTTTCCATTAAATTCCTTCCAATTTTCCATTCCAAAATAATAGTGGAAACACTCATGACAATGGAAGAATCATTACTATAAATGTAAGAAATGATTCCTATCTTTCCTATGTGATTTTCATAATTGGAAAATTCACTCTACTAAAAGGCAATCATTTTAATCTATTTTTTGTGTTTTTAAAAAATAGAGAAATGATTTTTGGAAATGGTAAGTTCACCTTGTTAATAATTGATATTTCCCTCTATCTGTGTTACTTTAATACATTTGCATTAAATGATGAATTTATCTAGTAACCAAAAAGAGAACTATTAAATGATATAACAATTTTGTATTTCCATATTGATTGTGTATTTATGGAAATAGAGTAATAACCCAAAAAAATGGTGGAATAAACCACAAAAATGGTGGAATATCTAACACAAATGGATAAATAGACTTGCACATTAGCAAAAATGCTTTGAGTAATGAAAATTATTACTTTTTACTTTCTTTTGGTGTAGTTTCCTAAATTTCTATGGAATATTCATTCTAATTAGTAGAATTATGGGTTTAAAAAATGAAATATATTTTGTATATGTTGTCTATATTTTCTAAATATAATGAAATTAGATTGGCAATATCAAAATCTAAAATGATATACCCAGATTTGCTTGTGTTAATAGCAAAATCATAGTTATATGTTTTTTGTTCTCTATTTCTATAGATTGGTGTATTTGAATTACATATCAGTGATATCGACTTATGCAATATCTAAATCACATTTCTATGTTTTTCATTCTCTTTTTCTTTAGATTAGAATATTTGACATAGATATTGGTGATATCACCCTAGGTAATAGTGAAATCATTTCTAGAGACTAAAATAATTAAAGTTTCAACCTCTTTTACTTGTCCAAGGCCACATATTGAAACTCTAACTTATATTTTTGTACATTTTGATGGTCAAATACATGGTTTTATTTAAATAAACACTTCAAAAACACTTTTAATGAAAAATAAACAATATTTAAGAATACATATGGTGTAAGCGAGGGACTTGGTGTAGGGTCATGGTCTGGGAAGTAGTGGTAAGAAGGGTAAAACCCTAGATACCATGGGTAATATCAGAGTTAGGAAAGGACAAGTGCAATATGTGGAAGATGAAATTCATGAAACTTAATATTTTTTTGGCTTTGATTTTAGCACTAGAAATTTGGTAGCAAAGCAAGAATTAGGAATCATGTCTCAAGCTTATCAAAGCCTTTCTCTTGAAAAGGATGTTTTTAGATGCAAGTAAGTGACTAGAGATGGGAGAAAATGCCTTCCCAAGTAGAGGTAGTGCAAATGATCTGTAACAAAATTTATTGATCCATTTTCAAAATTTGGAGGATTAGCTTGAGTTGTTTTCAATTGATAGAGTGTATATTGGGAAATTAGTAGAATTGAAATGGAATTTAGACCCTTTTACTAGAAATATATATATGCTATCTAAAAATTCCCTAATTTTTAAATGTGCTAGAAAATGGAGGGCACTTGGTGAAGTGGAAAAATTGGTTTAATTAGATTAGGATAATTAGGTGAAGATATGTTTTCTCTTAAAGGGCTTATTTTTTGTTATCTACTCCTCAGGCATAGCTCATGATTTGGTCTTGATTAATACCTTTTGGTCTTTAAGGGGAGAAAGTATATGTATATAAAAATAGAGCCCTAATTTTTACTCCTTGCTAGCAAAACAAGGATCATTTATGGTTTATATTCATTTTTATGGTCTTCACATTAAATAATAAGGATCAAATTATCTAGAAGCTCCGAGTAATTTGTCAGGATCTTTCATTGAGGTTGGCCCTATCTCAAAAAGAGTTTTAGTTTCTTATATAATAGTTAGGGGTTTTTCGGACTTGGACAAGGATATTTTAGAGAAAATTTTGATCAAATCCTTGGGTATGGTTTAGAGATAGTGAGTGTATATTGATAAAATTACCTTCCATTGATTTTTATGTCATCATCTAGGTCACATCCTAAAATTATGTTCTCTTAATAAGAAATATCCACATCATGCTTATTTAGGTGTTCAACTAGTATGGTAGAAAAAATTGGTGTGTAATAATAATATCAAAGAAGTATTAGAAAAATATTCTTCTCAGGCAGAGGTGGTGAAAGGTCCTGAAGAGGATCTCTCTAAAATAATGGAAGGGGAACTAAAGGTTGTTCCTATTTCTTTAGATTTTCTAACCAACCTATAAATATTGACCTTAATAGGAACATAGAAAAGACTTAGTCTATAATTGATAAATGATGATGATGATGATGATGACAGTGATTTGTCTTCTAATTTTTTAATTAAAATATATGAATTTATAGAACAAGAAATAAAATCAATCAAATATATATTATAATCTAATCATGATAATCCAGTTCAAGCTTTTACTTTGTAGGTAGAAGGGATGGTTTAGGTGGCCCTAAGATTTGAAGAAGTTGAGGGTAATAAGTTAAAAGAAGAATTGAATTCATGTGAAGTGTTATACATCTCTCAAGTTTGGTGCTCCTTATTCCACCCAAATTGGGGCCCCAAAAAGAGAAAGGGTAGTAAATAAGTTAAAGACAAGATGGAAAGGGATATAATAGTCTTAAAATAGAGTACTTTGCTTCATTTTATAGGTGGAATTTCCCCATTGGGTCAATGAAGCTCCTATCTTAGAATTTTAGGGTCCTAACTTCCCCTAATAATAGATAGGTAGTGAAATGTCTCATATTGGTTGAAAATATTGATGTTTTCCTACTTCAATAACCTAAATTGAATTTTCAATAAGTGTGATTATTGATGAAATCAAATTGGGCTAATAGAATTGTCTTTTTATGGAAGCATTTGGAGCCTCTAGTGGTCTGACTATTTCTTTCTCACTTTTGAAGGCTAAATTAGTGGTGGTTGATTTAGGTCCTTGGTGGAAATTGTGTAGGCTATCTATTTTTTTGGATGTAAATTTCCTATTATTTAATGTTTATGGTCCTAATGATATTACCTAGGGAGGCAACTTTAGTAGGTTTTAGCTGAAACTATGTTTAGGTTTCCTTAGGAAAAGATTCTTATTATTGAATATTTTAATGCCATTATATAACCTCAAAATAAAATATAAGGGGTGATTGACCCTAATCTTTCTTAGTTGGATTTTTGTAATTTTGTGTAAAATAATGACCTAGTGGATGTGCTTCTTAAATCAAGTGAGTTTTCCTAGAATAACATGAGCGTGGGCTTGGATAATATTGCATAGAGATTAGACATATTCTTAATCAATCCAAATTAGTTATCTAGTGATTGTGTGGTGGAGAGTTTAGTGCTTAGTGCATCTGGTTTATATCATTTTTTTAATTTTTCTCAGAATTTTTAGGGATTATCCTCTGAAATGTTATCATTTCAAATTTGAGTTAATGTGGATGCATGAGCATTCATTTTTTCAACTCATGAAGAATTGGTGGTAATATTTATTCTACCTATGGTTATCTCATGTATAAAATGACTAATAAAATTGTATTTATTAAAGGTTTTCTTAAGAGGTGGAATGGTAAGGTTTTTTAAAATATCTTCTAAGAAAAGGTGATGATTGTACGTACTCAATTATCTTGAATGATTCTATCTTAAAACTGGGATGTATGTGGAAACCTATATATATAAAAATAATCTTATGTAGGATTATGAAGAAATCCCTCTCCATCAATAAATTCATTGTAAATAAAAGTCTAGTGAATTGGTTGTAAATAGGAGATAAAAATTCAAAATTTTTCATCATTCAGTAAGAGCTTAAAGATTAACAACCCAAATTTCTAGTATCAGATCTAGAAATAATGGTTTTTTGACCTCTTAATTATATATTAGAGATGAATTAATGTCTTTTTTACATTCATTTCTCTCTAGATAAGATAAATCCAATTTGGATTCCCAAAATTTAAATTTGGGGTTTTTTCCCAAACTAATTTCAGAGAGGTAGAATGCTCAATTATTGCCTCCTAATTTAGAGTAAGTTTACTTGGTATAAATATCCAAGTCATTATGGTTTTATATCATCCTTATTTCAATATTTATTGGATATTGTGGGGGTTCATGTGTTGAACATGGTGGAAGAATCTCATCGCCATCGGAAAGTGGCTCCAAATTTGAATGCTACTTGCATTTCCCTATTTCCTAAAGGGGAATCTCAGTTGAGTTTCAGTGATTTCCATCCTATCTCCCTCTACAATTTTGTGTATAAAATCATCTCCAAATATTTGGAAAATTATATTAAGGTAGCTTTAGACTCCCTCATCTCTCAATAAAAGGTGAGTTTTAAGTCGAGGAGGAATATCCAAGAAGGTATTATTGTTGCTTATGAAATCATCCATTCTCTCTCTCATAATTACCAAAAAGGTGTGATTCTCAAACTAGATATTATAAAATCTTATGAGAGGGTTAATTGTAACTTTATCATCTAATTATTATTGTAATTGGATTTTTAATTGTATTAGTAGTCCTAAGTTTTTAGTTTTGATCAATGGGATCCCAACCAATTAATTTGAAGCATCTTGGGGTTTACTAAAATGATACCCCTTATCTCTATTTCTCTTCATCTTAATGGATGAAGCTTTGGGTATGGTGATCGTTCAAGCTAAATCAACTAATAGGGTGTCTAGCCTAAAAGTGGTGGACAATATTGATGGTTTATCTCACCATAAATTTAGAGATGACACTTTATTTTTGGAGTTACTTTTGTTTTTGAGGATTAGGAGTTCAAGGTAGTCATAAAAAACTATGAGATAACATCAGGGATAAATGTAAATGAAGACAAATCATAGATTTTCTTCATCAACTACAATAGGATTGAGCAAAGAAATATTGTTGCAATGTTGGGTTTCAAAATTAGGAAGCTAATAAGTAAATGTATGGGTGTTCCACTTTTTGTAGGAGTAGGTAAATCAAGTCTATGGGATGGTGTTATCAAAAATTTCAAATTTTGGTTGGCATCCTAGAAAGGTAGATGGCTGACACTGGTAATAAAGATCACTTCAATAAAATTGGTTTTGTGTGATCTTAATACTAATTATTTTTCAATCTTACATCCTCCTAGCAATGTGGTTAAAAAAATCAATAAAATCTTGAAGGATTTTCTATAGAAAGGTGCATTAGATTGTATCAAAATTCCTATTTAAAATGGGAATGGGTTTGTAAACAAAAAAAGATGGGAGGTGATGGAATAAAAAATCTTCATTATCATAATTTAGCTTTAGGGGATAAATTATTTTGGTAGGTTCTTGAAAAACTAAGGGCATTATGGAACACACTCCTCAGATCCAAATATCTTAGGATCAATGACCCCAAGAGTATGGTTTCTATATGCAATCTACCTAAGGGTTTGCATATGTGTAATTTATTACCTAATTATAAGTTGATAATTACAAATCATGTGTCTTGGACTATCAACAATGGGTTGTGAGCATATTTTTGGTTTGATTATTGGAATGGTAATAATCCATTGGAAGAGATATTTTAAGTACTTGAGGCACATGTGACTCTTCAAGATCTATGGGGTCATAAGATTTTTTATTATCTTAAGTTTTAGTCTTGTCAAGGTGTAGCTTGTTGGCAGTGGAAAATCCTATTGGATTTGTCAATTTCTCATGATCAGGGTAGGGACATTTTTGACTATTTATCTTCCAAAAAAGTCTTCTTAAATTAAAAATAAGATGGTTTCCATTGGGTTAGTGTTAAATATGGTAGGTAATTTTTTAACCTTGGTTGTCCAATGGCTAAGTTGATTGAAGTGTCTTTTTCTTGGGCCATTAATTTGTGTCGATTAAAGGAGGGGCTTTAAAAAGTTGGGGCTTTTACATAGCTGGAAGTTCAAAATAGGATTATGACTTATGATAGGTTGTTTAAAATGGGTTTTTAGGGGCCTTTTGTATGTTTTATGTGTAATAAAAATGAGGAATAAACTAATCATATAATGTTCAATTTCTCTTTTTCAAGGTGATTCTAGTCTTAGCTTTATGGTAAGTTTGATTGGTTATAGGATTTGCCTCCCTCTCTAGAAAAATATTTTAAGTCTTGGCCTCTAAGATATGTTAAGAACTCTCTATATAATTTGTGGTGAGTTAGTCATGCCATCATTATTTGATCTATATGTAAGGAAATAAATCGAGACATATTTTAAAATAAAGAAAAGTCATTATCTGGGGTTATTCATGAGATTAGAACCTCCATTTTATAAGTTGTATTAGCTCAGGATAGATGTTGAAATGGTCTTCTTACCATTGGGATATTAGAATGAGTGTGAGATAGAAATTGATCAAGATTCCCCTCATTAATCGGTTGATTGTATGTAAGTCTAAAAGTAGAAAATTGAGGTGTGAAGGTATTTGGGAGCCTCCCCCTTTGGGCTAGTTCAAGCACAATTTTGATGGAACTTGTCAAGTCAATCCAAGGGATTTCAATACATGGTGTGTGATAAAATACTATAGTGGATCTTTTATCATAACATCCTCATATAAACTCATGGATGGAACTAAAAATGAAGTAGAGGCTTAAGCTCTAATTTTTAGCTCAAAATTAGTGGTCGAATATGGCATAGATTTCCTTATTATCAAAGGGGAATCTCAAGTGGTGATTCGAGCCCTTTTGAATAAAATATCTAAAGCCTAAAATCTCAATAATATTTTGGTTAATTCTTAGGAATTTATTCATTATTTTTAGGAGTGGAAAGGGGAGAATTACATATATGAGGTGAATGTGGTAGTAGACCTTCTATCCAATGTTGAGATAAACCAAGTATAAGGGATACACATAGATAATTATAAAATAAGGCCTCTCAATATAAATGGAATAATTCATATTGAATTATAATCATTAGTGATTATGGTGGATGTCATGTTGGTCGGTGGGTTATTTTGTCATGATGATGGATTTAATGTCAAGGTGTGGGAATCAACAATTTATTTTGGTATCATGTGAAATATAGATTTATCCTCTGTGAGATTTATTAAGGTGGTAGGAATTTGAATTTACACATTTTTAGGAGCTCCCATATTGAAGAAATTAGGTTGTACTAATACTCATAGACATGGACAAAGCATTGGTAGAGTCAGTAGTCTAGAAGATAGTATTTGGGAACTATCTAAAATAGGAAATGGACTTTCTAAGGTTGTTATCCTCTTGTAAAATCCAACATATTTTCTAATATCCCTTGATGGGTAGATACTTTAGTGCATATTATATGGGTAGAAGAGATTACTTGTAATCAATGTTGGCATGCCAATTTGGAGATGCCTACTCTTTTCACAACTAACCTTCTCTTGTTAGTCTCTAATAAAGGTATGGTTAAGGTTTTGGTTGAATTTTTTGTTTGACCTAAATATAGGCTTAATATTTTGTTTGAGATTGAGTTGGTTAAATTGAGGCCTTTCTTACAGTTCCCACTTTCTAGTAAGGATGTTCTAGGGTATATTCAAGTTTTTATTTTTAGACTCTTGGAAGAAAGGTTTTCCAATATTCTCATCTTTGTGGAAAATTTGGATGCCTTCTATTAGGATAAAAAGGAAGAGGTTGTATAAAATATGGTGGTACTTAATAAGTTACTGGGTCTTCATGTTCTTTTTCCTATATTGGAATTGTGGAGAGAAATGACATGATCTCTAGAGTTAGTAGCAACTATCCAATTTATCCTTCTTGGCTTTTGTAGGGGGAAGAATTTGGTTCCTCATTGGTTTGGTAAGTAGATATCTTGGGTTGTATAATCTTCTTCCCCATCTAGTGTGGTGTAGGGTGGTGGGGAAAGTGAAGGAGAGAGGAAGGATGAAGGGAAATGACTGCATCAAGATAGATTATTGGTTTAGTCCCATGAGCAACAAATGCGTCTAAATAATCAAATCCTTGATAGTGAAATATTATGTGTCAATTAGGATGCTTCTCAAGTGTTAGTCTTGGAATAAATTGTCTTAGTCTAGTTTTTTATGTTAGGTAGTTAATCTACAAAAAATACTATGTAAATGTTTTGTCGTTATATCTATGCTCCTCTGTAATTTTTTATAGTATTAATATAATAATTATGGTATTTTGGCCACTTTGGTTTTTGGTATTATGTCTTTCAAATTTCTATCCCTAGTCCAGGCCTATTATTTTTTGGTTTACTTTTTTTGGTAGGGGTCCCATTAACCCTCAGAACAATCCAAAAAAAATTAATATTTCAATTTAGTGTTTTAAAATGATTTTTCTTCAGTTCCTTTGTGTATTTGATATTTGTTCTGATAACTTGACATGTGTATGTTATTCCCTTCTATGATTTTAAGATCATGGGTGATGAAAATCACTTAAGTTTTATTTTTTTCTCCTATTCCCAGAGATAATAATATGTAAGTTATCCTATTACCCATTTTTATATGCTAAAGATCAAACATAATTTACTTTCCTTTTTTATTTTGGTTTCACGAGTTGTAATTTTCTCCTCAACTATGAACATTTAAAGCATAGTGTTTAGGATTTCATACCCCAATTTATTACCAACCTTGTAATTGTTTAGGGTATGAAAATTGGGAGGAGTTTTCATAAAAATTAATTATAATTCCTAATAAATATTTTATGAATTTGAGTTTATCTTTGACACCAAGCTACCATACATCACTATCAAAGAATAAATTTTTTTGACACTCCATTGAGATCTTTTAAGAGTGTCTGTGAAGGTATTAAACCCTCTCATGAAGCTTGTAAGTTTCCTCTTCCATGGATTTGGTACCTAATTTACCATAAGGTACATATGAGATGCACCTATATAAACCTATTTATTCTTAGGTTAATACCATTCAATGGCAAATGGTTTTTAGTATGATAGAAAAAAACCTCCTTAAAGATCTCACGACATACTTATTGAAGTGAGGGTTAAGATATTAGCATGTTCCCACTTATTATGAGTTAAATACATGGGATACATATTAGTTTCACATCCATTTCACCACTAATATAGGCCTTATATTTGTGTTATTTCTTGTTTGTCATTCATAACTGTATTTTTGTGTAAAACTTATACACATAAAAAAAGTCCAATTTACCTAAGTCCAACATCATCACATTTTAATTATAAATGTTATGTGATAAGGAATTACTCTACCCAAATAAAGGCTCATTTTATCCTATCATAACTTTATGTTTTTTATATAGTACCATTATTATATCCAATTTGAACCACATCCATAATCCAATTATGTCCACTTAGACCAATATCCAATTTAAAATCAATTATTCCAATCTGATCCACCTGTCTAAAAATCAAATCAAGTCAACTTAGTTAAATTCAAACAATTTGAAAATAAAATTAGTTTAAATTCAAAGTCAAACTTTATAATTAGATTAATTCAAAGTCAAATTCAAACTTTATAATTGAATCAATTCAACTTAGTTAAAGTCAAACATTTTCAAAATGAAAAAATAAAAAGTAAAACTAAGTCAAACCTTCTCAAAATTATAAATTATAAATCAAGTTAAGTCAAAATATTTAAAATTAAACTTTCAAATTTTAATAAATCCAAATTTTAAACTAAATCAAACCCTCTCAAAAGTCAAACTAAGTCAAAATCTTTCAATGTTAGCTTTTGAAGTCGAACAAAGTTAAAATTCAAAGTTGGATTAAGTCAAACTTAATGTAAAAGGTGAAATTTAATTTAAGATTCAAAACCAATGTAAAAAAACATTATAATAATACCTTTGACCACTTTAAAATCAATTATAATTCAAAATGATGTTACAATCCAAAATCATATTAAATCACATCAAGGCATTCATGTCATTTTTAAACATTCCAACATGTTTTTAATGACCAAATAGGTCCAAAAAGCATCTTAAAATCAAAGAAACAAGAATACTTGTTCAAAGTGTCCAAGATTGATGATGTAAAATCAAGATATAATGCTAAATCATCCTATTTACTAGAAGCACCTATATTGAGATTAAAATTTCACTCAAATTTGGTTAATAAATATAATAGTTACTTCAAAATTACATCATAAATCTTTATCCAAATTCAACATCTAATTACAATTAGTTTCACAACTACTCCAATCTCAAATTCAAAAAGAAGATCATCAACATGTCTAAATTTAATATAAGTGGGGCTTTATATAACCTATTGAGGCCAACATAGCCCCATTATTTTGCTTTTGCTGAAAGGGGACCGTTTTGAAAGTTTCAAAACACCTGTGTTCTAGATTGAATGTGAAAGGATTGTTCTCTCTTAAAATTTTAAGGAAATTTAATTAAAAAATATATGAGCCTCGGTGTATCTGGGTATGATTATTTTTTATCAACTAATGTTGTTAATAATTACATTTAAGGTGATTAGTTACAAGTCCCATAGAGAAGGCCATGGTTCCTAAGTAGTAAACCATAGAGGCTTGAATTCAAATGTTCATGGGAAAAATCTAGTGAGAAATTTTATTTCCTTTTGGTTAAACACCCCTAAGTCTAAATTTATATTAATCTTTGATTATGTTTGTCAACATGACCAAATGTTAATATAAAATCAAGACTTGGACCTTTTTCCCTTTTAAAACTTGAGTTCCCTTTTGGATTAAATAAGTCTTATTAAGGTTTACATGTATTTGTGTTTGTAAAAATGAACAACTTTTAAAGGTATAAACCTTAGGCTAAACCTTTATACATTTCAAGCCTTAACTTAAAGTTCATATACATCTGTAGATATGACACTTCTCACTTAATTAGAGATTTTGATCTAATGGTGTGAACCAAAGCTGACACTAAAAGGGAAACCAATCACTACCAAGCACTCGGAGTATGATCCACTGGTCCTTGCTACCTTAGATGCTTTAATCGAATAGCATGCATCAACCCCAAAGCCTTAAGAACTCCCAAAATATTGATGCATGTCACTCAGTCATTGGATTGAAGTAATTCCATTGTCTTAAATTTGACAAGTTCACTCCTATCATTTAACATCTACAAGGACGTATTTGACGTTATCAAACCCATAAAATTTCACCTTGAAAGCTTGATATGTGGCACTCAATCATTGGATCAAAGAAATTCCATTTTCCTAAATTTGACAAGTTTTCTTCCATCATTTGACATTTGTGTAGACATACTTGATGTTACCAAACTTGTCAAATTTAACTTGGATAACTTTTCTAAGCCTAAGTAATGGTGGAATTTATAAAGACCCTTTCAATGAATTCTTAGTATTTTTATGTAGGAAAACTTTGTATAAAAGGTATTAACCTAAGTTATTTTGTGTTTCTTGACATAAAAGGACATTAAGAATATCATTTTTAAGTATAAAGTTTATATAGTCATGGAATTGATTAAAAAGTGTGCATCTTGTAGGATCTAACAATGATCGCTCATTCACTAGACTTGATCCAATGGTGCATCGAGACTAAAGACTTGTCAAAGGCTTCACAAGATTGATTCATGGCCAATAAACATCCTAAAAGGCATGTAGTTAATGATCCAAGCCCACTAAATATCTAATGGTGATCTCTTGCTCACTAGATTTGATCTAATGGTGAAATGAGAGCGAGGAATTTTTGAAGGCTCTACAATATTAACACATGGCATAACCAAATAAATTAAGGATCAAAGGACCAATGAAATGTAAGGACCTAGATTTGAATTTTTAGAGTGAAATAAAGAATGATTTTGAAGGCCAATAGCTAGTCTCCCACTAGCATTTATGAAATTTACCATGAAAGGCATGGAGCCATGCCACATAGGCTCCACATAAGCATGGAAGATCAAAATGAAATATATCCTAAGATAAAAAAATGTAGAGGACATGAGAATAAGGTACCATCAAATATAATTCATTTATAAGATTAAGAGCTAGATATTTTGACCATTAAAGCTCAAAAACCCTAAGCCCTCTATAAAGGAGAACCAAGTTGGCTTAATTGATCAAAAAGTAATTGAAATAGTGCAAATGAATCTTGAATCAAGTACGCTAGTGAAACCCTTTATGACATTAAAAGTATAATTTAGTGTCATTAATGGTGGTGGGTAGGTGACAAATGAAAATGAAAATAGAGCTTTATCTAACTTCAAATAATGAAGGAAAGATCTTTAAGGACACAGAGTTGGACTTGATAGCCTTGAATGCGCATGGAATAAAGAATTGGTCTGAGTTATTACTCCTTATGGAGGAATTGAAACTAATTTCCCAAGAGGAAAATAGATATTCCATTATGCACCAGAGCTATAATGACCTAGTTTCAATTCAGCTCGTAGGCCTTCACCATGTTGTAACCAAACTAGATGTAATACATTGTATTAACCTCCTTTCTCCCATTTTCATTGATTACAAAATATATGGGGAATGGATAATTCAAGAGGGAATAATTAAGAATGTTTCATTTAATCCCCTATGGCCTTATAAACTTATTAAAATCTCCCCTTGACTCATGTTGATCTCCCATCCTTGAGAGAATCGACAAACACCCAAAACTTGGAATCAATCATCACACCTTGGTTAATCCAAGGGTCTCATGTTTTTAGGTCCTTTGATGGTGGGATTTATATTTTATAATTTAGGGAGGGAATTAGGATAGATATTACCTTACTAAATAGAGCCCTTGGTGCCCCTTCCACTACTTATGTGAGCAAGGTCTAGGTATTTTATGTCCACTAAATGATCGAACAAAATTTAACCCCTCCCATTAGAGACCTAATAAGATTTTACTTGGCCAAAAAATTCATATCCATCAATATAAGGACCTCTAAGAAATTATTTATTATGTCCTATCTTTTGGATTCAATTTTGGCCTCTTTTGATTTCCACAACATCCAAAATTGGTCCCCTGATGGTAGACCACTATTTCCCATCACTACTCCAAATTGCATATCTTCAAATACAAAAACCACATGAAATTTATTTATGATGGTGTATTTTAAGCTATTTATTAGGAAATCACTAGTGTCATATGCCAATAATCCACCCACAAATCAAAAAACAAGTGAAACCATGGGGGATTAATAGTTTTATTTAGATTACACTGTAATAAGGATAGAAGGAATCATCAATCAACCCTATCGATTACCCATTCATGTCCTTAGTAAACTTGTAGAGCAAGATATTGCTTATCAAATCATTCAAGGAGTGGATGGGGTATTCAAGAAAATAAAGAAGGCTTAGGTCCACCCATTTCCACTAGACATTGGTAGGATTATGATCAAAGATTGGAAGTAGCTAGAAATTATGGTAATCCATAAGAATTATTTTGATTTTTTATTGGATGACATTAAGATGTGGGACCCTAATGACAAAGTGGCCAACCACATCTAGGATGAAAACATCTAAAAGACTGAGTACAAACATTAACTAGGTGTGGGAGAAGCTATTTACAAAAAGGCAAACTTTAAACAAGTTTTGTCTAGGGTTAAGGGAAAATTAGAGCATAGGTTGGTCAAAGACAATAAGCCTCAGGAGAAATATTGTAAATATGACCCTTAAATTATCAATTATTTCTAGGACCATCTAGGATTGGTCATCAAGAGCCACCTATTAGAGGATAATCTTCTGAGCCTAAATGAGTAAAATTGACAAAGCCACCTCTGGATAGGAAACATGAGGAAATAAAAGGAAAGGGTAAAGATGTGATTGATGAGCCTAGGATAGAGTATAGACATATCAAAGTTCCCCAACCCTAAACATACCTACAAAGGCCTTCTTCCCTAGTGGAGGTCATTAACATAATTTCCCTAGAGGTAGGAGAAATAGTGGAGAGTGACCTTGTTGGCATTAAAACTACCTATGGTTCTGATAGGGATGATGATCACTCTGATGAAACAAGAAAGGATTTAATGCCACTAGATGGAGGAAAGAGACAAGCATAATTATCTTTGGTTCCCCTAACACCTAGAAAGAAGCCTAGGTTAACCTTCACTCACCCTACCAATGAATTTAACCTCTTTAGTGATGAGAATCCTATTTATGGACCAACCATTCTTAAATAGTTTATTTATGAGAAATTACAATAAATCCCATCTCTTTATCCATCATCAGATTTAACTCAAGTTGGCATAGATGCTTAAGACAATATCAAGCCATGGATCCAATACATTGTGAATAGAAAAGTAGAGAGAAAGATTCAACTCCTCCACAAGAAGTAAATCCAAGGGATTGTCACCCCAGGGGCCTCTAGGAGTTCAGATGTAGAAGTTATTGAGCAATTATATTTAAAGGAATCTAAAACTTAGGTCCACTTCAATCTAAACAAATTAACTCTAGAGAGAGTAGAGACAAATAAGGATATAATTGGCACTAAGGAGTTCACCTTTCAAAAGGTGAAACCATTTATGGGCTTAACTCCCATTCAAAGGCAAGAAATAGGATAACATCCTAACTTTTAGGAGGATTTAGCTAGTTTGGTAATGGCATAATCAACAATGACCTTGACTAGAATCCAAAGAATGTAGCAGAGGATCCTCAACTTGGAGAAGGAGAAGCAAGATTTAGAGGCTTAGGTCCTACCTTGAATTCCTAAGGACATATTACAAATGATGAATAAATATTTATTGGAAACATTTGACAATTTAAAGAGAATCAAGCTTAGATAAAGTTCTTTACACCATTAAACTAAGATGGCACAAGTCTTAAACGCCTAATGATAAGATTTTTAAGCCCAGATGATTGAAATCATCAATGTGCATATGACAAAGCAAATCCTAGACTTCAAGATCATCAAGCTTAGACATTTAGATATCATCATGGTAGTTTTTATCGATAAGTAAAAATATTTGATCGCTTGGTGCATCAATATTAACAACCTCATAAAGGAAGACAAGGACCTGGTAACTAGAATGGAGAAAATTTTGGGGAACCTATTAGACAACCCTTCTTAAACCACTATAATGGACCTGATTAGTGATGAATAATTCAAGCATAGAGTTGGTATCCACATCTAGGGTATTAAGGATAATCAGGGCCATTCTACCAAGGATAATTAAAAGATCCTTAACATCATTATTAATGTAGGTAAGTAAATTGTAGAAGCACAATGTATCAAGGAACTCATGGCTAAGGCTGATAGTGAATTTGACAAGATAGAAAATCAAGAAGAGGATTGTCTAATGAATCCTATAGTGGATTTTGAGCTAATCAAAGACCAATGCATCAAGGTGAAATATGTCCTTAGATAAGGATAATTGAAGGGCCCACCAATGTAATTTGTAAAATAATATTCTCTTTGTAAAATATATGCTAGTTTGTTAGCATATACTTATTCTTGTCAACTTGGCATGACAACTTTTTGCATTATGTCTTTGTATTAAGAACAAATATCCTTATCATTCATGTGGAAATTTTGAGAAAGTTAACTGATTAATTGCCTATGTTTCCTATAAATAGGTAAGTGGTTACCATTTTGAAAGAGAGAGATGTTGAGCAATTGTATACTAGGGGCATTTAATATAACTAAAGAATTTTGAAAAGATTGTCTTGATAGTTTTTTAAATGTCCATACTGTCTCTCAATTACATATGATCATCTTGAATTTGAATGATTCTCCTTATTTTGAGTCACATTATTTGTCATATGGCTATTGATTTGTGATAATTCTAGATTAAATAAAAATATCTAAACTATATTTCATTTTATTTGCTCTATATTTGAATGTGCATAGGTTATTTAGACCACTGTAGCAAACATTTAAAGTAAATTTGGTTCTTACTTATGATTTATACATTTCCTCTAAATTTTTATTGATTTATGATGTATTTTGAGTTCATGGTATTTTATATCATAAATTGGTTCATGTGTACTCAACGTAATTAGAATTTTGTCTTAATATTTGAGATGAGAATTTGCAATTATATTTCCTATCTAGCTTACCCTTCTCTTTTCTTATTTTTATCAACACTCACTTTGGCTTAAAGATCATTGTTAATATTCATTTAGATTATTCCAAACATCAAAAAATTAATAAAGATCAAAATATTTAGACCCTGGTGGCTACCAACCACTAAACTAAACAAATATCATGGATAGTTCCCATACTTCTACTTCTATTCCACCATAGACATCCCCAAATTGTCACAAATTACAGCTCATGCCTTAAATTTTTCAAATCCTAAAATGCAAAGTGTTCATCAACACTGAAGAGCACCTATGGTACATTTTGAAACATCAACATAACCCTACTTCATATAACCACAACTTTGATGATGCTTTCTAGTTCTAATCCACTAATTCAAAACATTGATGATAAAACTAATAATGAGGTATATCATCTAGTCTGACAAATTATGAAACTAAACCACCTCACACAAAATAAATAATAGAATCCACCACTAATTAAACTACTATTTAAATATCCTAATTTGAGCAAGATGTCTTAGAACATAAGGATGAGGTCATTTCATGATTTTTAGTGTTAGGGGTTAAGTTTAGTGAAGGGTATCCCATACAGAACATACAAACCCTTGGTATTTCATATGAGAAAGTGGTTTAAGGAAACAAAAAATATGATACCACTTCCAATCAAAACCAATACTAGAAATAAGTCCATAGTAGAAAAAAATGACTCCTCTAGTAAAAGGAAGGAGGTCCATGTGAAACCACGACATATAAGCACTAATAAATTTGTGATTAAGCATTTTTTGAATATCACCCAAATGTTAAGAAACTTGGTCTCCACATTTCACAAGACTAAATATAAACAAAAATATCATGTCTCACACAAACCAAATCTATAATCCAATCAATTTTAGAAACAACAAATTCCACCCAATTCATTTAATTATCAATTAAAATAATATTGTCTAACTAGCAATAAAAACAATATAAAATTCCTCCAGTTCAAGAAAAAATACCTTTATTTCATTAGCATTAAATTCCTCTTATTTAATAAAAGTACACATCAAACACAATGGTATGATATTTATCCTCTCTAAATCAAGTTCTCATACCCATTTTAATCCACCTTTCTTATCCCAACATCATGCCTAATACTCACCCCAAAATCCACTTTTTCTCTCAAAAGTGGAAAGAAATTAAGGATGCCATTAAAGTAATAGAAATGGAAAACCAAATAAAAAAATATTATTTTATGAGATATGTCCTTATCCTTTTGATATAATTATCCTTCAAATTCATTTCTCATATTATTTTGAGATTACAAAATTTGATAAATATAAATAAAAAGGTAACCTAAGATAACACATTAAATAATTATTTACAACTTTCTAAAAATTGGCATATAACCACATATATTTTATTCACCTCTTTTCCTATAGTTTGGGTGGATAAGCATTAAAATGGTTCATGTTTTTTCTTAGAGGATGAATTAAAACATTTAATATTTTTTTAGCAATTTGTCAAGAATTTTTCTTACAACTTAGATCATGATTTTTTTTATTATAGGTAAAAAGAGGGTTTTTACTAGGTACCTTCCTACTTAAAACAAGAAGGCCTAAGCCCAAAAAGATTAAGAAAAAGGGAACCAATAAAAAAATGTTAATCAATAGTGACATAATAACCAAAACACATCGAAAAATAATAGAAAAGAAACAAGAGTCACATATCCATATCAATAAGAATATAATTCCATTATTCTACTAAATCATTGAGGACCTTCTCAATTTCATACACAATAATATCTTCCGCATCCAATAGTTTGTCTTTTTATTTTACTCTTGGCCCTCTTACTAGTCCTAACAATGTCTTGTTTCTCCCTTCCATCTTTAATAACATTCTTCAGGACATTGATATTGGAGATACAATTTTTGATTGTGAGTTTTCTCATCTGGATGAGTTTTTTAATTTTTTATTTAATTTTTTCATGTGATTATTATCCATATCAAGGTTAAATACCCTCTCTTCCAAATTGTGATAAATAGGTATTAATATCTTCTTCAATATTGTGATAAATGGAAAAATTCAAATTTATAGTAGGGTGTTTTATAATGAGACTGATAAACTCCTTCAAATTTAAAAATGGAACATGAATTAACTATGGTAGAGTTTTTTAATACCAAATAATGAATTTTTTAATGTTTTTATTCCTTTTTACAAAGATGGAGAGGCCTAGTGAGCATGTTCCCTCATTCTCCCCATGAGAAACAACTAGCCAATACCTTTGTAACCAATCTAAATGGATAAATATCCTTCACCTACAACTACATTGTGATAATACTTTCATGAGATTATTGACAAAGGAGTGCATATCAATAAATATTTTATGAAGAGAGAGATAATCAAAATTATTATTGAAGTCAAGCTTAAACTCAAGTAGGTACCTTAGCAGAGAAACACAAAGGATTTAAGAAGTATAAGAATAAAATGAGTGACAATGTAACATAAGTGAGGAATGTTAAAATGGATCAAACACCACCTACCATAAGATATCCATCCACACAACCAATCACACTTCCAATTCCACTACCAACAATAAGGTATCATAGAAGAACATTCTCTAATATTGGTAAGCCTTTTAATATTGTATCTAAAAAATTGTAGTGGAAAACTTGGCTATGTAGCCTACTACCTAACCTTTAAAGGAAGGTTAATTAAATCCCACATGGTACATGGAAAATTTATATTTTTATTATAATCACATATAATATAATACTAGACATAAGTGTATGTGACTTCGACATTATGTACAATACTTGTGGAAATTGTGCTTGGAAATGAGTATTTATACTCCATTATAATATGGGTATATTTAAGGACCCATTTATATGACATAATTAGAAAAATAATTAGAATAATTATAATAATCATCAACAAAATCAACACAATCTAAGTAATGATCAATGTAGCAACAATGAAAATAAGATCGAGGTTAACATTCCTACACAAACTACATAGATTATCATAACACCCAATATAATTTTGATAGTGTTATGGGTTGAGTTACTGATATTCATGTGGATACTAGTAAATTTAGTTCCCACCATCCATCTAACACTAATCAACATTCTTGACTAATTTATCAAGGACATCCCCCATCTCATTCAATTAACCCTACTCTAACTTGAGATCATGTTATTAGAAATTGACACCCAAAGGTTAAAACTCAAGGTTCATCTCTATCTAAGACCATAATTCAAACCTAAGGCTCTCTACTATCCAAATCCAATCCATTCACTTTGTATAATGAGAATCCCTATGACCTTCTCAAATAATTGGATAGAAATCTTGTGTATTCATCCATTTTATATCTCTTACACAAATTTGAAGTTCAAAAGGACATTTAATATAATTTTCTCCACCATTAAAAAGTACCCAATGATATTGATCCATCTCAATTTCAAATGCTTGTCATAAATTTATCTATGGGGAGAAATATCACTTTTAACCAAAGAGACATGTCACCATTTGGCCTTACACATAATAATCCCCTCTATTTTTAGGAAATAATTTCCATACATATGTTCAAGAGGTGCTCATAGATAATAAATCAAGATTGAGCATTAATACATTCAATATGGTCTAATATCTTGCATATTCACATAGATTTTTTACCTGACACTATCATAAACAAAAGGTATGACAATGTGGAACAAAAATCAACTAATAGCATCAATTTACCCATCCTTATTAGGATTATCACCCACAACCCTATTTTTAATGTATTTCATTTAGAACTATCATATAATTTACTCCTTGGGCATTTATGAATCCATGATATGCATGTAGTCCCATCTACATTTCATCAGCGTCTCAAATTCCCACATATAGGTATGTAATTATTCATTCTAGGATATCATCATACCAATACTAAAATAACCTAGATGTAGAATACAATACCAACTATTATCATATCACTGAATCTATACCTAAAAGGGATAAAGAGGTGGTTACCAAATCTCCCAATTATTCTTATATTTATCTTAATATTGTTGAATCATCATCCAAAATTTATCCTCCTCTTAAATATATTCTCATTTGACCATCAAGGATAAGGGTTGTGGATATTACTTATTCAATTATGATCTTAACATTTTTGAACTCCATAAGTAGCCTAAGTCCCATCTTAATCCCAATATGGAGAGGCATAAAAAAATTATTCTTACCAAGTGGGTCATCTCTCTTTTAAAATGATGTTCTTCTGGGCTAATAATATGTTAATAATTTAGGAGATTCCTAGTTATATAGTGATGGATTTACTTAATGTTACTATAATGTCAAATACCCTATTCTTAATAGAAACATGGAGAATTATGCTTATAAAGGTAACATATTTGGGAATAAATAATAGGGAATTATTGAACCCATTTCCCCAAGAAAAAAAATGTGTTTTTGGTGTTTGATACAAACCACCTGGGGGTAACCCCTTAGATCTCAAAAGTGACACAACTATGATTTCTAATGATGATTGATCCAACAAGTCAAAGTCCTATCATAGTAGATATAATTAGCTTATCCATACAAACTTATTTAACACCAACATCATCTTTACCATCATCCTTGACCCACATTACTCTTAACTCATTTATTGTGACTAAGATAATTATATATCATTGGATAAATTCCAAAAGTATAAAGTTATTTCATTATTATTGGGTCTTAGGGATGTTTTCCCACTTGGATGCCATAAATAGGAATTTGACATAAATTTGTATTTTATTTATACTTTGGATACCATGTAGATTTACTTAGTTATTAAAAAATAGAATAAAAAATTAATGTCCTCTATCAAACACTTCTGTGAGGCACTATTGCACAATATAAAAATTAAAAATAAAGAAAAGTGCATTGATGAAAACATTTATAAGGCACCAATGGAGAAGTAATTACAATCTCTCTATGAGCATATATATAGTCTCATAAGTCTCTACATCATATTTGGCTTAGATGTCAATCCTGAGGAGTAGTTCACATTTGAGTAGTTAGTACAATATTTTTTGTGGAAGTTCAATGAATGGCCATTACCAGAGATGAATGGTTTTATTTTAATTAGATAGTTGATTTCAATGAACCAATTGGAAAATAATATGAATATTATTATTTCCATTTAGTACCTACTTTTTAGGTGTATGGTTCCATGTTACTTGTGTAAGACATCATTAATGTCAACCTTGGTAATGAGGATGATCATGTATACACACAATATGTTTAAACTTTATCATGCATTGATGTTATTTATCTTACAAAAACCTTTCACAATTCAATATCTATTAATACACACCTTAGAGGATACACCAAGAAAGGGGTGGGAAGACCATTAATGCTTAGTAATATTTTTGGTCAACTCTATCATTACCTAAACACATTACAAATCCTACTTATCTAACTCCCTAAGAAATCCATACCCTATTCATTCATTTACCTAAGCATTTATCCTTTCAAAAATCTAATAATTAAGGAAATACCCCCTTTTTAAAAGTTCATCTAGGCCAATATTATTATAAAGGATTACACACATGTTATAGAAATAAGTAGGCTTAGTTGAATTTTTTCAACGCCTAACATTATTTTTCTCCAATGGGATTGAACTATTTGTTCTTGTTAGTTTAAATTTGAGAAGGGTGAAGGATTATACAATTTTGTAAATACAAAGCTCATTTCAATCTAGAAGATAGAAGCATTCACTTTCATATCATTACATTTTGTAATTCTATTAAATATACATTTAATCAATCTATTGCATAAGGTTTTCCTTTGAGAGAATATTACTTGTATTGTGATAAATCTTGGATGAAAAGTGAAAGTATTTTATCCTAGAGTCTATTTATATAGTGTGATATTTTCAAATCAAGATAACCTATTGTACACCACCATTATATAAGGGATAAATTGAGACTCGACATGGTTTCCCAAGGTAAGTATACCTAATTATTTTTATTTCATTTGATACAAGGATACTATAGAAGTGATATGTGTTGTGGATGTATAACTCTTTTCTTATATTACCTATATGCTTAAACTTAGTATATATATATATATATATGGTTTTCTTTACAACTTTCACTTTAGGTGATATAGGCCACCATTTGGCTACCATGATCCCTTTATTATTTATTTATTTTTAACCATCCCCATTTGTGCCACACACTTATGTGAGCACTATATTAGTTTTAATTTATTTAAATAGACTTAACTAGGGTTATTGCATAGTGTCATTTACCTATAGAATTTATAAACTTCTCATTTGGTGTTTTGCGGCAAGATATCTCATAGTTAGGTTTAGTGGATCCAATTTGGTCATGCTCTTGATATAAAAATGTATTTCAATGGATGTGAATTTATTACCTTATCCAATCTTAGATATTACTAAGTCAAACAAGTTATATATTTATCTTAATTTATTACATAAATTATAGTGAACCCAATACAAACCTAACCCCTACATCCTTTTATTATTTTTTACTTACAATCAACTAGATCATGATAGTCAAACTATCCTTAACATCACTATAGATTCAAGATTCATAGTCAACTAGATTGAACTAGTCAATATCATTTGGTCTTCTATTTTCATGATCTCTTTCCACAACGAACTAGATCAATATGGTTAATTTATTCTCTTTTCCTATATATAGGTCTAGGGTTTATAGTCAACTATATCAGGTTGGTTGATTTATTTTTATCCTTATTTTTGTATGGTTTTATCTCTAAACTGAGTCATCTTGGTTAACTCAGTAGCCTTTCCTTGTTCTATATTTCTTACTTGTAGTCAACTATATCAATCTGACTGATTTAGTCTTTTTTAACATTTTTTATATACTTTTTAGCTTTTAGAAAACTAGATTAGGTTGATCAATGTAGATTTATTTTACCACGTTAAGTTTTTAGATTTCTATTAAATAGAATCAACGTAGTCAATCCTATTTAACTTATATGTTTTTAAAAAAAATTCCTCTATAGTACCCAATTAGGTATGAGCAATATAATTAATAATAATATTCTTTAGAATTTTTCAATCAACCAAATAAGTTAACTTGATTAATCTAGTTATATTTTATAGTTTCACTATAAATAAACTTTGTAAATTCATTTTTGTCAATTTATCATTTTCATTTTTCAGCAAAATTAGTCAAAATTTTGAACTTCTAGATTATCTTTACCAGTTTTTTAGTTTTACAAAATTATATCACACAGTCAACTAAGTATATCTAGATGACTTATTTATGTGTCTATATTTTTTCCAAATAATCTAAGTCAACTTGGCCAACTATGTTTGTCTTCAGCCTATTTTCTCAACATATTAGATTGGCACACCCACCTTTGTTATGTTCTAAATTCAACATAAGAAGGATAATTCAAATTTATTTATTCATAATTAATGATATATTTTCATTATAAAACTATGGCTACCTATTTATTTATTTTCTAATTTGATTTGTAATGACTATTTTCACCTTTTTTCACTTTGTCTTGATTTCCATACAAACTATGTACTAAATTTTTTAAAAATACATAGATATTATCATGAAGGGATAAACGATAATCTCTTTATGGTGTTTGTCTATCATTTATAGATATTGTGGCATGAGAGACTTGCCCAAATACTCGTAGTCATAGTTTAGAGATAAACATGGTCTTTAGTTTCTACAGACTACATGATATTTTGAAAACACCTAAGATTCCCCTTTTAATTTAACATTAGGAATCCAACCATCCATTTGAATTTGTGATTTATAAATTAGTGGTTAGCATCAAGAAATTAATTTCATATTACCTTTGAGTCCAATTTTAGTGGGTTTTGAGAACAACACTTCTTCAATAGTTAGCACTCTGAAACATTGATCCATCACTATCAAATTGAAAACACAATATATTTAGAAGCCTAAAAATTCATTAAAACCTTTTAATATAGCTTCTTGATCTTATGTTTTAGATAATTAGTTAGCATCAATTATTAGAAGATTATAATTTATTTTTGTTGCTTGTTATCATATGTTTTATTGAAAATTGTATTGACCAACATCAATAATATTATGTGTTGTGTGGTATATAGGTTAGTATTATTTATAATTTACTAGTGCTTTAAAAACTATGTAATTTAAATTACTATTGAAAATTTTCTTACCTGTATAACTAAGTCAACTAGCAAAACTATGTAAGTTATCCATAATCAACTAAATCAACTCACATGATCGAGTAAAATATTGTATTTTTTTATATCTCTCACTTGTATAACTAAGTTGATGAGCTTGAATTAGTAGGATATCTAGAATCAATTAGCATGATCTAGTATAATCCTACATTATTTTTTATTTTCTGCCTATATAACTAAGTCAACTAGCTTCACATAGGCTTTTAGAAAAATATATATTTATTGCTTGTATAACTAAGTCGACTAACTTGACTTAGTATGACATATAGACTGTTATATTTTTCTTCATGTATAAATAATTTTACTAGATTGAATTAGTAGGCCATCTAATTTGTTATCTTTTGTTGCCTATATAACTAAGTTGACTAGCTAAATTTAGTATATTTTTCACATTTTATTTATTTTCAACCTTTCTAAGTCTACAAAATTGACTTAGTAGGCTTTCAAAAATTATACCTATACAACTATGTTGACTAGATTGAATTAGTTATCTATCCAAAATTTATCTATTTTTATGATGAACTAAGTCAATTAGATTGACTTAGTAGTCTATGAAAATTTTGTCTATTTTTACATGTAAAACCAAGTTGATTAGCTTGACTTAGTAAGTTTGTAGTTGTCTATCACTATCTTTACTTTTCACCATGTAATACATATTTAATGAAAGTGAATTGAAAACTCAAAATGACATTTTGAATTTAACATATCCTCTTAAGAATCTTCAATCTCATCTTCCCTATAAATCCATAGATAATCTAGATGGCAGTAATCTACATTTGGCTATTAGAACCAAAAACTATGGGTCACTCCCAAAAATTTGGATCGCCTTAATTATCCTCCAAAAATACCTATTGTTGAAGATGAGAATGATCTTGAATATACTATTGAAATGATACTCTTTATAAAATAAAATCCCTAACATCAAGGCAAGGATATCATAATTATCTAAAATCTTATTATGGGACTTTACATTGATTTTCCACCTTTACCTACACATAATTTATTTACAAGCCTTGGGGAAAGTCACCCCATGACTTATTCCATTAATTTTTCCTTGATTACCCACTTTTTTCATGCCTTCAACCTTTTATACTACATATTATTCAACCTTGCCTAGTATTTAAAATACTATGGTTGGGATTTCCTCAAGTGGGCCTACTAAAAGTACCCATGTCCATACGTAAATGTTACCTCTAATGAATTTCAAGATGAATCTATATACATGTAATATTTTCATACATTATCAATTACTGATGCTTTGTCTCTTACAAGAATCCATTGAGTCTTAATCTATCTGAGTGCACTCTGTAAAGGGTTCACTGGGAAAGGGGTGGGTATATAATTAGTTTTTTTCAATATTATTGTTGCCTATACCACCACTTTTAATCTACAAAACCATATAATATACACTTACCTAGCCTTTGACTCCTCCCTTACACACTCTTCCAAGAAATTCACCACATTATTCAACCCCTATCTAAGCCAAAAATTGTTTTTGACATTTATTGAACAAAGTCTCCCTGGGTCATCCCAATAATTAAATTATATTTACATGTTACATGACTATGTTGGCCTTAGCTGACCTAATATGGGACCTAACTTGCCTTTATGAATTAATGATATAGAGTCAATCAGACTAAATCTATCAGTTAATGTTTTGGAAGGGTATAGGGTTAGATCTAACTATATAAACACATTTATTTATACCATTTCTTAGGAATAGAAGAATAATAATATCATATATTTCTCATTTACTTATCCACTATTCTACTTGAGGATAACTTCTTAGGGTTCCAATACTAAACTTAGAAATACATATTGTCTTATGGAGAAGTCTTTTGGATGTGTAAATAAGTCATGTAGCCTATATAGGACCTATTCCTTGTTATCCTTACATACCACAATAACATATTGAGAAGCACCTTGTCCAAGGGAGAGATTGAACCTCAAATGGTATATATTTAAAGATAAGTATTCCTAACTTTTGTTCCTCTTTTGTTCAAGTATATATATTTGCATTTTTTAGCTTATTTGCTTCTCTCTCCATGCATTAATATTTCTAATGCATTTTATTAAGTATAGATATTATATGCATGGTTTTTTATGTTTATTACTCCCACTTTGTGCCACAATATTTGGTGAGAACTAGGCTAGATTTTACTTTACTTTGTCATTTACTTTGTGGATATAGAAAACATAGGACCTAGTGGGGATTATTGCATGGTGTTGCTTGACTAGAGGCTTTGAAACCCTCTCTAGTGACATTATTATGACAAAATACACCTTGGTTAGGTCTAGTGGATCCATCTTGGTCATAACCCTGATTGTCTAAATGTACCAACAATTGGAAGTGTAAGTGTGATTTATCTTCTCCAAGCTAGAAATGATTTGTAGGTAATCTATATTGTCCCTTGAAAACATTCTAATGAACCCGATGTGAGCCTAACCCTTGTGGGTTTTAATTCATGCATTAATTTCATTATTGTATTATTAATTTTTAATTTTTAAATATTTTATCAAACCTATTGATATAGTCTAACATTCTAAGCATAAGTTAAACACATAGTCATTCCAAATCAACTATGTTTTATCTCTAGATGTCTTCTCCAAATACAGGTCATAGGATTGAGTAGATTGACTCTATTATTTTCTTCAATCATACGATTATAGACTTAATCAACCTACTTAAATCAATTCATAGTTCTCTTTTTTAGCATACAAGTTTGTATACTTAGTCGAATCAGTTGACTCTATTCATAGATTATTTTCAGCACATAGGTTTTCTAGACTTCATTGACCAAGTCAGAGATTATTACATAATATAAAAATAATAATTTGAGAAACATAACATTAAAATTTAGAAACTAAACATCTTAAAAATTACCAAGGTTTATTCTTACCTTATCCATCACTTTTATTTATCATTTACAGTCTTTTTTTTCATAGTTTGTAATTTATAAATCTATAACCCTACAACAAACTAGATCGACTAGCTTGACATAGTTATGTATCCTATATTATCTATAAAGGACTCGGTCAACCTATTATAATATTTTCTTCTAGTTTTATATTCACTCAAAGTTTGGGTTCAATGCTTGAATGGTAGTTTTTGTCTTGTGTTCTTGATTTCAATTCCATTTTTTGCTTTTTATATCTAATATTCATGACATGAAGCATACATAGTTAGTTTTTGCTTCTCTTGATGCTCAAATTCTCACCTCTTTCCTAATAGGGAAGAATTTTAGGCTTTGGTTGAATTTTGATTAGTCATTAATGATAATACTAGTTGATATGGGTTGCTTACACTAGTAGTGTTGAGTAAAGGTTGTCAATGTTTGTTGGGCATAAGGGATATGAGCCATATAGAGTACAATTTTTTACTTATATGGGTTCTTGTGTGAGACCTTATGTGGGTCAATGTAGTTATAAATGCTTGATAATTTTCTACTACAGTATGGTATAATGATCATCAGGGATGGTAAGGCTTTGATCATGATCATTAGCCATTTTTTTCCAAAATTTTAAGGATGAGACTCTTTATGGGGAAACATTAGTTTTTGGTAAATGCTAAAGGTAAAATGTACCACTTGAAATTATGCCAAAGTTTTTTTGATGAATTCAAGGTCATTACTCTAGTTCATTCATCTACTATACATCTTTGGATCAAGGGTAAATTTTTTGGATTATTTTAATTGTCCAAAGTTATTTTAATGTTCTTAGTTAGTTAGTAAATAAGTTGGTTACTTGGGAAAATTAGTTTGTCCTCATAACCACCCTTGAAGATTCTTATGCTTTCACATCTCTTTATAAAAATGATCTCTTGAATGAATATGATTAAACATTTTGTCAAATATTTTAATAATAATGTAATCTCACTATTATTTCTCCATTCATCCCATTAGCTACTAATATGGTAGGTTAAATATCTAGTGGGTGTCTCCATAAGACCCATACCCTTAACCATGCTACTAGTGAATATTTTACTATCAATAGTTCTCATGCCACTATGGTAGTGCATGCTACTTCTCATAGTGAAGCTCAATCTATTAATACTAATATTAATGCATCACACATTGCACACTTTAATCAAAATATTACCCAAACTAAATACCTCCTATTAAAAGCACTTAATAAAATGTATACCTTCCAAACAAATATTGTAAATAAGGTTATGTAAATGTATAAACATGTTATTCATTTTGAAAACCAACCTAAATAGGTTTCATGGGGATTGTAAACTATCAATGCCACTACCCCCCTAGGGATTCCCATAGTAACCTTATCCGAAAACCACCCCTCATTAATAAAATAATTAAACATATACTAAAAAACCCTTTTTTACCTCAAATTACTAATATTGACACATGAGGTATCACACCCACCATCACCTATAATGGATCCATCAAACCCACAATATATTTCAAAACATTTTTTAACCTTTATAAATATTGGGTCAAACTTAAAACCATTGACACTACCAAACTATTAGATAAAAAACTCTTAGGAGATCCTTTATATTGGTATAATAAATTAAAAACCCATTCTAGCAATAGCCTTGAAGACTTGGTTAACTCACTATTCCAAGAATTTCAAACTAGTGATCTTCTTGAGAACAACTTAGCCCACATTATAAATTGTAAACAACTTAAAAATCAAATAGTAAAAGCCCTCATCAAATGGTGGAATAAATTGTCTAAAAAATGTGAGAATAATATGGTAGATGACAACTTATTACACCTATTCACTAATGCTCTATACCCTAAATTACAATATGATGTTAAGTTTATCTCTCTAAGAACCTTAGAAGATTCACCCGACCAAGATAAATGAAAAGACTTCCTCATGTGTCAATTTGAACCATCTCAACCTACAATGGAAACTTGTATTCTCATTAAAAAAAATACCATCATGCAACTAATGATGGCATTACTAATACCTTTGACATTATTCATAACATTTTATCAATTTATCCAAATAATGTTATTTAGCATGTTCCTCTACAAACAACACTCTTACTCCTACATTTTCTAAACCCAACCACACTATTTTGCACAAACCATTATCCTTATTAGAGCTTTAAAAACATCTTACAATACCTCTACCATGATATCTTGGCCCCACTCATCTAATTAAATCATGGTATAATACAAACAAAATTATTAGTTTCATGTAAGTTGGGGTCACTATCATGAAACTTATATACATTTATACAATATTGTTTTGGATTTTATTCTTGGTCCAAACATTGATCATGAAACCATTATTCAAAAAAATTCAACAAGAATATGAAATATATTTTAAATCCCATGAAATGTAAAATGAAATCCAAGATTTAAACCAAGCTAATGCTCATCTTGTTATCTATAAAGATCCTCTTCCTAACCACCAAGATAACATCAACAATATTACTTTTACAAACAATATTTAAAGCCTTATATACCTCACTACAAATTAATAAAACATGGCTAATATGAATAACATGAGAAGATTAGTTTATTTTATTGATTCAAATCCACCACCTATGTATCACATCTCTTAAACATTTTGTAATATTTATGACACTTACCCATCCCAAATAATGGAATTGGCATAAGAATAACATATAAAAATTCAAGTACCACTATGAACAACACAAATTTATTATACCTCTCATACCATATCTACTCTTCCCCCAACATATACACAAAAAGACAACATTCCCCATAATTCTAATAGTATTTCTTAAAACCAACCATAATAAATAACTCAAAAAACCAACCCATCACCTAAAGTAAATAAATGCATTTTTACTCAACCTCAACCAACTACACCCTATCAACAAAATTTAAATTTCACTTCCAACCCTCCTTTCTAGGAGCTCTTGAAATGTTACATGCCTATATCTAGAAATTCTCCCATGGGTTATGATGAATGGGATGCCATTGTGGAACTTTCTCATCTCCCATCTCAAATACCTTTCCTTTAATTAATGTAAACTCCCCATCTTAAAAACCATCTAATGTAATTATTGTTTGAAATGAATATCCATCATCATCCTTTGGTAAGATCTAAAGCTATTTTATTTAGATCTGAAGATAGTATACTTCAATAATGTGAATACATGATACATGTTGATTAAATATTTGATACTTCTCATTCAATTAAGTTCCTTATTACTTTTATGATTCCCAACAAGATATTGCTTTATATGGATGATCCTCCTATATTCACTAGCATCCAAATAGGTGGTCTCTAAGTTAATGGTTCCTTAATTGATAAAGGTGCAAGTACTTATGTTTCCTCCCTTGACTTCATTAAGACACTTGAATATTCTGAATGCAACCTTGAATTTACATGTATAAAATGTTAAGGATATGATAGAATGAAAATGCCTCGTCTAAGTTCTATTTGGCTTCTCATTACCATTATCCTATAACTATTTATGTGAAAGTTATGATCTTTAACTTTCCACTTTCTTGAAACATCTTACTTGAATGACCTTGGACTCATCATATGAGATAATTCACCTTATCCACCTACCAATGCATCAAATTTCCCCAAAATGGATGTATTTATAATATTTAAGAAGACCCAAACCATTATAATGTTGAACAATTCTAAGAATAATTTTTCCTTAAAACTTCTACCCTTAAACCTTTACCTAATATCCCATTTAGGGAATACCAACTCTTCAAATAACCAATTAATTCCACTTGAGGTTATAATGGTCACCTCAAAATAATTGGGAAAATTCCACCTAACCTCATAAATTTCAATGATGATGAGCTAGATGAGATTATACTCAAAATCAAAACCTCTAATCTATCCCCTCATATTGTCACCCAACTTCTTCCTTATTTTCAACCTTGATCCCATCAACCACCCACCAATGATATACTTGCTATCTTAACCAATACTACAAATTATATTCATCCCATATCTTGTAATAACAAATTCATTCCTACCTATACCATCAATTTGAATACAGTTAACTATTTATATGACCCATTTTTATCTAGATTCATCCAAGCTAAAAATATTAAAAATTTTCAATATCAATCTTCTTTATTTGGTCTTTTCATTCATCTTTTATCAATCGTTCCTTTATATTACCTAATACTGGTCTTCTTACTATTTTTCATAGGGTACAGATGGAACAATGACATGGTACACCTCTAATTCTAGTATATCCCCTTAGGATTATGCTCATGGATTATTCCATGACTGTCCCTTATCATTTTGATAGATACTAAGATACTTACATTTTGCTTCCTCTACATATGCTAGCTACCATTCTTAAACTTGTTTCATGACTAGCCTCACCCTCAAATGAGCCTCGTATAGTTCATGCTCAATATTTAACTTTAGATGAGCCTACTCTAGTTTATATTCTAGTTCAACCTTTCCTTAGTGATGGCATTCTTATTTTACCATAACTTGATCCCGCTTAATGGGCATATAAACCTTATTATGATATCCACAAAGTTGTTGATCATTAGGGTAAATATTTCTAGTTATATCAATCACCCATAGTTTCTCCTTCTACCTCTTTAGCTAGTAGGGCCCCAAATCCTATTAACAAAACAAATTTATTGATTTCATGATATAAATATCCACTCTTCCACTTATTGTTGAAAACTTAGGAAATATATCCACACATTGCATCCAACTATTACTCAGACTAAAGATAAAACCATACCTCCTCTTAAGCTATTAGTAGAGTATATCCTTAAATATTGGGAAGTATACTATCTTTAGCACCAGTGTGGTACACATAATACTAATCACTTCCAAGTTATACAACAACATCTTCATGACTTCCCATAGTCAACACCCACATAAGTCATTCTTCCTTCCATATATTGCACACACAATAAGGCTCCTCTTTCTCCACAATTTTCACCTTCTGCTCACCCCACAGATACTATTCCATTTCAAAATACCATTCTACTCATTGAGTATCCTACACACAATATCCCTCATGAGAATTAATCTTAGTTAACTACACCTAAATTTTTAGCTGAGGATATTTGAATGGAAGTCTTCTCATAACTTTTTGTGAAGATCAATGAGACTTTGGTTGACACCAAAATTTAGATTCATAGAGATGTTTAAGATGTCATGGATAATATTTATGGTAAAATTTATCCTTATTTGTGAAAATTTCATGGTGCTATTTCACATAGTTATATGTTATGATTTGGATTATATTTGTGATCCATTTTTATATATCTTATACACTTGACTATGTGTTAATTTTTATTTCACTTATCTATTTTACATGGATCATTATATTATAGTTCATGTATTTTATATGGTTAAATTTACTTTAACCTTTCTTATGGATTCTTATAATTCTTTTCATAAATGCACACTTATGTTTATGATTTTACTTCTTTAACAAATTCTTTTTCTTTTACAATGATTTTTTACTATCTTATCTCACTCAAAAAGTAGATGAATTGTGACTTGGTTATGCAAACCTTGATTTCCTTAGTAATATATCTCTACCATATGATTTTTTATCAAGAAAAAATTATCATTATACTACTACCATTTATCTATATACTTTGGATCTTATTTATTCCTTTATTTTCCTTTCACATACTAAGAATACATACAATTGAACCTTGATTTTACATACTGGTTCATATGTAAGTCCAAGTGTTTATTTAGCAATATATTCTATTTTATTTTCACATACTAACCATACATATGATTGAACATTGAGATTATATACTAGTTCATATATAAGTCTAACTATTTAGTCAATAATATATTTGGATACTTGGCCTCCTTTAAACCAAAGTCTAAATCTCATTCGTGTATCAATTATATCACTCATGTTGGTTAATCCAAAATTTTAATCAGGAGGAATCATAAAATCCATAAAAAGGCTAAAATATAAATCATTTAAACAAAAACAAATGATTCAAAATGGTAATATACAAATTCAAAAGGTTAATCACACCAAAAGACATGATTCATAATACATCTCCTATTTCTAATCAAAGCTAAAATTCCATAGTTGGCCTCGTGATAGAGCCAAGGTCTATTAGGGTAAGCTAGGCTAGTAGATTGGTATAGGAGAATTCAAAAACAAAACTATAACCAATACTTAATTTCTCACACAAGTACCCAGTCTTCATAGTAGACTAATGACTTTATAATAGGTCTTGAGGAATGGGGAACATATTATGTGATGGTAGGCCCATTTCACTTTTCTTATTTGTATAACCTTCATGACTTGATCTTAATCTCTCTCCTATTATCCTATATAACTTTGTGTTTATTTTAAATAGGTATCCTTTGTATTTCGATAGTCACTAGACTCTTAGTATCTCACCTTTGTACCTAGTATGACTCTTGTTTCCTAAAAAAATCTCATAGATGCCTATGTCATGATTTTTAAAATCCATCCATTAAAAAATTCCTAATATTTTCCCTTGAGAAATATTGTTTTGTTAACTGATCATTCCTTCTAGGGTTCCCTTTGTGTTTTAGAGTGTAAGACAATGGATAAGACTAGGTTCTCCTTGCAAATTACCATACTAAAACATTTCCTTACTATCATTAACTTCATTAGTGTTCCCATTGTGATTTCTAGTGTAATACCATGTATAAGACCAAGCCCTCATCATAATTTACCATATTACAAATATATTTTAAACTATTCCCATAAATTTTTCACGTCATTGGTGTTCCCTTTTTGAGTTTTAGTGTAAGACTATGGATAAGATGAGGCCCTCCTCACAATATATTTCAATACCTAGTTCATACTATAACCAAGTCACATTACATTCTTTAAATTTGAGATAATTTGTGTTACATTATGATTTACATGCTAATGACATACTTCCCATCTTGATTTAGTATGTTTTATGCTTATTTCATAAACACTTCACTTTTATCTTCTTATTTTTTTGTTGTGTGTATGTTTACAACCATTTTATTTATCTTTTCATACTTCTCATCTTGAATTAGTATGATTAATTTTATTTCCACTTAAATTTTGTTTCTCTTTTCATACTTCATATCATGATTTAGTATGATTGATTGAATTTACTATTTGTTTGTTTTTATACCTTTAGTTTTCATGTGTCTTCCATTTTTATTACAAATTTTCATACTTACCAATTTGATATAGTATGATTTTTATTTGTTTTATGTTGGTAAAAATATTTACATGGTTTGAAAACATTTATTACCATTTTGGTTTATTATACTCATTCATCTTTTGTTTTTACACATTTCCCATTGTGATATAGTGTGTATTACATTTATTTTAATTATTTATAATTTTCCAAATCATTTTTTTCTTTTTATTTTTAAACATGTATGTGTATCACATAATGATATAAAATAAAACATTCATCACATATTTTACATATCATATAAAACAAAAACAAAATGCATGTCCTAAAAAGGAAATATAATTATGCATCCACATACAAATATAAGTACAACTCATAATATCAATGAATAAAATAAGTAAAAAATAAAATAAATACAAATTTAAGGCTATGATCCATTATGTCTATCCTATGGCCTAGCCACACTACCCATCAATGCTTGTGACTAACCCCTCTAAATAGTGCATTGTAAAGAGGTAGTTTATAATATCAAGCTAGCAACCTATCCATATAATTTGGCCACCTAAGACTATACTTATCTAAGATGGATAGTCTTCACCATGTACATGAATTGATCTTGTGTTAAGTCCTGAGCCTCTCCAGATCCTACCTCTATTGGTGGATATAAATCATCACTTCATCCATGTATCTATCACATAAACTCTCCCACCAATATAAACCATCTCTCTTGATCTGGGGAAAATAGAACCATAGTACCAACTAAAGTGGTAGGGTCATAAGATGATAGCACCACATTCATAATATCATGATGCATAACCATAATTAGGGCTCCCTATTTGATCTCCTTTACACTAGTAAATGTAAAACTAAAAACCAAATATACATCAAATCATATGTATATATATCTCAAATAATCTATCATAAAATAATGATGACACTAGTGTTCTATTAAAAAATTAAGACCCAATCAAACCATTTCTCACTATCACTGGTATCATTGACTAGGGTCTCACCATCTACTTTCTCATTAATCACTTCCTTTATCGACTACATACATACAAATGTAAAATTGGGAGCTATAACCTAAGCCTATCATGGCCCTATCCTAAATGTCCTCCTTATAGACTAACTATTTCTTGTCACCACTATAGGATCCCCTTATGTGATAGTTAACACCTATGTCTCCTTGGATTGATGTTGTGTCCTTCTCTAGTGAGATCATAGTGGCCACTATCACCTATATTGTGGTATTTAATGTGATCCCACATCTCTTACATCCAAATCCATGGAATCATCTCCTCTAGGACTTTCTACCTCTTACTATCATGCCTAATCAACCCATGGTCTATCTCATTGAGGCATAATCACTTTTATCTTGATAGGTACCCCTGCACCTTCTCTCCCTCTTAGATCTCTATCAATGCATGCCCAATAAGTAAGTACTATTAGAGGGGAGACCAGATGTGTTAGAGTAATTGGATGGGTACATGAGTCACTAGATGAGGCTACACCTATGAATCTTAGTTTCTCTTAATCTACATGCATGTCAAACCTATATAAATAGTGTCCCAACTAAGCCATATAAAAAACTGTGTAAAACTACATATAATTTACTATCATGTGATAGTTTTCAAAGCTAGAACATGGATAAAAAATAATACTACATGGCCTTACCTCCATTAAACCACTAATTTAACATATTATTGGCCATATGGGACAAACCATCCAGCATATACATATGGACATCCTCCAAGGTGATTTCAACCTCTATAGTATCCCCTTTTACCTTCCATTAGAAAGTGTTGATCAATTATTCCCATGATCCTAAGAACATGAAAATGAGATCAACACTCAGAAAGATCTATCTCATATCTATGATGCCTCCAAATCTAAAGGCAAATATTTGATCTCTATCCACTCTAAAAACCACTCCAATAAATTTGGTGGCCTAGATGTATCCACCAGGTGCCAAAATCTACTGTCTCTAAAACACATCAAAAAATAAAGAATTTATTATATCTCTATGTAATAATAATAAAATACATTTTTAATTATTCTTAAAAATTTACAAATTAACTACTTCATTAGCTTGTTTGATCTACTTTTATTATTTTTTCCCTTTTTCCTACACAATCAACCTATTTAATACTAAATCAGCCCTATCATGTTCTTGCCATACTTCATCATCCTTCTAGTATGTAGTTGGCCCATTCTTCTAGATGTTATTGGACTATTTGATATTAGGTCATCCCTTTTCTATCTCTGACATACTACATTAACCCTTAATTACAAATTTATCCTCACTTAACAAACTATATCAACCACATAGTATGAACTACATTGGCCAAAGGGTACTATGCTAGACATCTCCCAAGTTCTAGTTGGATTGAACAACTATTACATAGACATCCATATCTAATTATACTATATAAACTCACTACTACATAGTTATCCCTTAGATCTTTTCTTCCTTGTAAATTGAGTTGATAGAGTTACCTCTTTTCTTAGTTTGTGGTGAATTTTTGACCATTTACCATAAATGACTTAGGCATTTATTGGTCTTATCTTTTCCTACCCAATACCTCATTCTACCACTATTTTACATAAAAGTTTCTTATGGTCTTTTTTCATGTTTACAATTTTCCTAACATCTCATTTTCTATATTTACCATAATTTTCATTAAAAAATAGTTAAATTTTCAAAATTAATGATTCCCTTACATACACTACACCTATTGTGGTTGTTATGTGTCGACATCATAGATGTCATTTCATCATCATGATCACTCTCTAGGTTTAAACTAGGTCTCTCAGAGTAATATTTTCTTAGAATGGTAAAATAATAATTGAATTGATTTTCACCCTATTTATATCTACTATTCAAAATCATTTACCTATCAAATATTTGAAAATAGATTATATTTTTAGACCATATCCTTTTTTCTACTAGCCATTTTTCCTAACAACAAGATGTTATATAATCTTAACATTGTAGAGAATATTTTTCACATATTGCATGCATATTTTGCACAAAATTCTATTTTTCACTAATTTCTATAGGTTTTCTTAATGTTCCCTACATTGGAAAACATTACATTTCTTTCACTTCATTCATTTTGCACAACACTAAGGTAAGTAAAGGTATGTATTTTTAAATTTTATCCTTTCATTTATCTTATTCCTTCTTATTTTAATTTATTTATCTTTATGATTTTATGTTTCTATGTTATTTTTCTTGAAGCACCATCCCATCTTATACCTATGTGAGATGTTAGGAGATTTAAGTGGGGCATATGTATACACATAATATTTTAAATCATTATAAAATTTTGATAATTTATCTCTTGTAGGAATCCATCTAGTCTCAATATCTCTAAGTGCATGCCTTAAAGGGTGCACTGGGAAAGAGGTGGGTATACCATCAATTCTTTTTAAGATTGTTGTCCCATATATCACCACTTGAAATATATAAAAACATATCATATACACATCCTTAAGATTTGCCTCCTCCATTACACACTATTCTAAACAATTAACTACCTTATTCATCCCCTATCTAATCTAAAAATATTTTTGACATTTACAAAATAAAGTTACTTGTATCGACCCTATACTTATATTACATTTGCACATTATAGGACTCTTTTAGCCTTAGATGACCTAGTCTGGGACCTAACTTATTTTTATGAATTAATGATATAAGTTTGATAGGGTTGACTATATTGGCTAAAATTTTGGTAGGGTCTAGGGTTAGATCCAACCATATATACACATCCATTTCTACCATTTATTAGGAGGAGAAAAAGAATAACATATATTATGTATCATCTTATCCACCATTCTAGTTGAATAAAATTAGTTAGGGTTCTAATACTACACTTGGAGATATGAATCTTGTCTTATGGAGAAGTATTTTGGGTGCATAGATAATTCATTTAGTCTAGGGATTACCTATCCTTATTATCCTTACATACCATAACAACCTCTTGTGAAGGACCTTGGCTAAGGGAGATTTTCAGGTTTGGTGGGTTTATCTCCAAAGGTAAGTATTTATAAAATTTTCTCCTCCTTTTTTAAAGTAGATATATTTTTATTTTTAAACTTATATGCTTCTCTCTCCATGCATTAGGATTTCCTACACACTAGTTAAGTATAGATCTAATATACATGTTTAATTTTATGTTTATTGCCCCCATTTTATGCCACAAGATTTCATGAGCACTAGGTTTTATTTTACATTAATTTGTCATTTACTTTGTGAATATAAAAACATAAGACCTAGATAGGGTCATTATATGGTTTTGTTTGACTATAGACCTTAGAACCCTCTCTAGTGAAATTATTGTGATAAGGGACCCCTTGGTTAGGTCTAATGGATCCATCTTGTTCATGACCCTGATTGTCTAAATGTACCAACAAGTGGAACTGTAAGTGTGATTTATCTTCTCTGAACTAGAATTGATTTGTAGGTTAGTTACATGTTCCCTTGTATATGGATTCCACTAGTCAAGTTAATATCAACACTAATCAAATTATATTAAAACACATGAACCAAATGACCATTTTTCAAACTAGTAGTACCAATCAAATTTTTTAAATTCAAAACCAACTTTTAATATTAAAAAACTTTCTTAAACCTACTCAATGGAGAGTAAAAAATCCAAATGCCCCCCAATGATATGTATAAGGTAAATGCAAACCTAAGTCTCCAATTTTTAATAATGCTATCAAACATATATAAAATTAACCCTTATTACCTCAAATTAAAAACATATACATAGGTGGTATTTTTCCTACTATCACCTATAATGGGTCCACTAACCCTGTGTTGTGTTTGAAATCTTTCAAAATTTTATACAAATATTGGACTAAGCTTCAATACTATGGTTACCACCAAGTTTTTAGCCAAAAAATTCATAGGTGATGACTTTTGTTGGTGTAATCAACTAAAATATCATACTATATCTACTTTATAATATTTAGTTAAATCATTGGTATAATAATTTCAAACTAATGACCTTTGTAAAAATAACTTATCTCACTCAATCAACTATAACCAACTAGAATCTAAAACTACACAAATTTTCATTACATGCTGTAAAACCTTGTATAATAAATTTTAACACAACATGTCATAATAAATAATTTTTTACTTATTCAATAATGATATTAAACCTAAATTATAATATCAAGTTAGGACCCTTTCTTCCAAATCTTTGGAATAATCCTTCAACCAAGCCAAATGTCAATATTTTATCACAAGATAATTTAAACCTTCCCATCCTCCTAATACAACTAAAATGCTTATGAAATATAAAAAAATAACATGACACAATTATGTTATTATAAATAACTATGATTATATGCACACTATTAATATTATTACTCCAAGTGGTTCCAATGATGATACTTTTTCACAACCACTTTCAAGTAACCATTTACCACAACTTGGTGCTACATTTCCCAAGTAAATAACATGGATTATCACAAACATTTTTTCATATAATAAATTAGAAATCATCCTCATATGAATTTACAATGATATATTTATCTTACTTTCCATACCAAAAATTGATGTGACCTGCATAAGTCTTGTTGGTTCCATGAAAACTAGGTTCATTCTCATTAAACTTGTCATCAACTACACAACTTTGATCTTATATATATATATATATATATATATATATATATATATATATATATATATATATATATATATATATATATATATATATATATATATATATATATATAAAGTCCTAATATAAATCACAAAACATTAATTCATTAGCATAAATAAGTTTATAAAGTGGGAACTGAGGTTTAAGAAACCAAAATAAAACATGGTTCCATTAATCAAGATAATTTAGACCTTGAAATTTATAAGTATACTCTTCTTAATCACTAATATAATACTTCTCAACCTTTCACCACCAACATTATTGAATTTTTTTTCAATACTAATGATGATAATGTCATAAATATGAAAATTATGAGAGTAGTTTATTATATCGATTCTTACCCAGATTATAAATATAGTAACTTTAATACTTAATGTATTGTCTGAGATTCATACCCATCCCATTTTGTATAACTTGGACATATGGAAATAATATCCAAAAATATAAAAACACAGCCTACCCTTCATCTAATTTCCCAAATCATTCTACTCAAACACCACATATGGATACTCATTCATTATCCATTGATACAACTTCCAATTCTCATTTTTCATTAAATTATTCTCACTCCAACCCACCTAAAATTATAAATCCACTTACTTATTTAGTTTATTCATCACCTACAAAATTTTCTACAACACCACACATTACTCCAACTATGATACCCAAAATATAACATAATTCAACTCAATTGGATATACTCAACATGACCACATCATCTAAATTTAAATAAAATAACTCTTGTCAACATGTATTTAAATTTACTTCCACGCTTCCTTCAACATATTTACCTCAATATTGTGAATTGTCAACCAATAGAACTCCCAATGAGTATGATGAATGGGATCATATAACAAAAATTTCTTTTCTTCCATCTCAAATTAATTTTGTAAAACTCATGAGGACTTCTCCTCATCATCACAATAATTAACAAATTTTATTTGAAATAAACATCCTTTGAGCTCCACTTGTGGGTTGAAAAGCAATTTTTTTGGGGTCTAAAGATAGTATTATTCAACAATGTAAATTAATGTCTATACACATTGATGAAACCATAGATACTTCCATATCATTCAAATTTATCATTGATTCTTGATGAAATATTTATTTTAGGGGATGATACTCCATTATTTATTAGTATACAAATTAGTGATATACAAGTCAAGCATGCTTTAATTGATGAATATTTCGGCATATGTGTTTCTTCCCTCAATTTTATTAAAATACTTGAGTAATCTAAATGCAATATAAAATATACTTGAAGCATGTGTCAAGGATATTATCAAATGCAAATGGCTCCTTAAGGATGTGTGTTGATTCCCATCATGGTTCCTCCTATCATAGTTTGAATCAAAGTCATGATTTTCAATTTTACATTATCAAATAACATCTTTTTAGGCTGATCTTAGACACACCACCTGAGATCTATCACTTCATCAATATGTCAATGTGTTAAATTTTCTCACAATAGTTCTATTTACAATATGCAAGGAGATAAAAACTCTTAAAATTTTGAATTTTTTTAAGAATGTGGAGTTTTTAATATTCCCCACCCTTGAACCTTTACCTAACATTCCTTTTCATGAATTTGGATTATTTGATTACCCTATAAAAATATACTAGAGATTACAATGGCCACCCATAACTTATGAGAAAAATCCCACCTGACCTCTTATATTTTGATGGTGATGAACCATATTAGATAATTTTGAAAATATATTTTTTTAAATCTTTTTCACACATAATTACTCAATAACCTTTGAATTTATGACCTTGGTCTTGACAAAAATCAATTGATGATATTATCATTACTCTATCAAAGACTAAATAACCCATGTTTCTTTGACTGATAAGATCATTGATGCTTTCACTATAGATCTTCATACTCCATATTATGATTATGGATATTCATTAGATGACACTTTTTTAGTTGGTTTTGTTTAATCTAAAATTCCAAAATACTTCTATACCATTATTTTTATAGAATTCCTTACATAGTATTAATTTGAAGTAGTTATTTCATATTCTATTACACCTACCATTATATCTTATTTACTTTATATTCACTAGTTAGATATGGATCAAAAAACACTACTTCTCACTTAGTTACGACTGAGCCTCTTCAAAGTATGATTATTGATCATTCCTTAATGACCATATTTATTTACCAAGTTTTTTGATCCTTTAATATTTCTACCTCCTAAGATGACCACCACATTATAAAAACCTACATTGCTTGCATCTAACATAATTATTAAACTTGGAATATACTCTATCGTAAGTTTTACTAATGATGGCGATGGCATAGTACCTTTGCCTAATCTTGATCCTTTACCTACATAATGAGAAGATGAGCCATATTGTGATTTCCATAAGATTACAGGTCATTGGGCCAAGGATTATCTTACACATCAAAGGTTTTTATCACAATAACATACTTTAGGTTCCATGCCTATTACCAATAATAAACCTCCACAATTAGCTACTTGTAGATGTACATATTTTAATGGTAAAACCATGCATACTATTGGTAAAAATTAGGGTTGCATGATAGAAAATAATTTAAACATAATGAATATTATTTAATTACATGATCCATAATACATTTAGATGGTTACATAAATATATAGGTAAAGTTGCTTCTATAATCTAGGAAATAACTTGCTAAAAATATGTGAGTTATTCTAACAACTCATTTAATATGGAATCTATATATGTAGGTTGTTTATAAAAACCTCACTTACAAATGACTATTATATTTCTATTGATAATATAGTTACACACTAGCTAACTATATAAAACCACTCTTGTATAAAATTGTTATTATTCACAATAGTAATATACCACATAAAAACCTATTAACATAATATTATTTAAAAAAAAATATGTTATTACAAACTTAATAATGTGAACACACCCTAACATTCACCCCCTTTTGAACATGGGGAGAATATACATCTTCAAGAACTAGCCTGAACAGAATCATATGCCAAAACATAATTCTAGGTATGCATACTACTATCTAAACCTTGTTGTCTAGATCTTTTTACACATGACCACTACTATGTGAAGAACACATCATCAATTTACTCCATGTGAATGTAGTGGATGTTTCACTAGATCATATTCTTCATATATAACTACAAAAGTCAACGGATCTCTATAGTATAGGGATTTATGTAGTTAGTTTCCCTCCTATACAATTATTACAACATTCCATTATATTTAAAATCTATTTTTCTCCAATCTAGCAAGGCAATGAAAATACACACGATACTAGAAAAATAAATATCATGATGAATAAATCGTCATTATCATATTATGCATCCTTTGTCAATGTTTATTTCCACTAGAACAAAGATAACATAGATAATTTCCACTACCACTAAAAAACTATCATTGGCATTAGCGAATTTGGTGGAAAACACACCACACTAAAGAAAATAAAAATCACAACACACAAAATATGTCACCAAATCATCTAGGCCCCATAATTGGTGATTGGTAATAGGATACAAAATCACTAACCTCCATTTCCTTTATCCTTTAGTTGGTGAAGTTGATTACTTAGTCGATGAAATTATCATGTGCTCTGATAGTTTTGGTAGGTTATGTATTGGTTATTTCCATATAAATTATAACCCCACCATTATTTGGATGTCTCTTATAAGCAAAAATGCATTCATGAGGAAATTTTTTTATTATTTTTACAATTTTGACTTTATATGATGTATGACTTTTGATTTAATAACTTAACATATAAAATGACTTTTTATTCATTTTTTATTTTAACAATATGATGAAATGAAAATTGTTAGTTTTACTGACACACAACAACTTGATTAATTAATTTGACTCTAAAGACTTGAGAGATATGAATTTCCTTTTTATATAATAATTCCAAACATTTATTAAATTTTAATATAGCTGAAAGTTATAATTAAGATTTTAATTAACTAAAAACTTATAATATGGAATTATATTAAGAAATACCCTCTAGTTATTTAAATTTACCACTATAAGAAAATATGCCTAAATCACCTATAAATAATGTTGAATCTATGAAAATATGTAATAATACTTTCAAATACTATAATTAGACAAAGCTTTGATAATTACCCAATAGAACTAATAACATTTAGCAAAACATATTAACATTAAAAATAATTATAAACTTAGACCTATAAACTTGATGTAATAAAAAACTTATATATCTATAAGCAATATAATAGAAACATGATTAAACTGTGACTCAGCTATAATGCACATCAATTCCCATGGATCAGATGCAACATGAAAGACAAATAAACATGATGCTAAAGCAAATGGTAATAGAGGACATGCATCATGATAATGATTACATACAAACAAGTGCACATGGCTACAATTTATAAGTAAGAAAAACACATGAGGTAGGTGGTGTTATAGGTGAGATATAATCATAGGACTGTGTGATGCTACAATAACTAATTTTATTTACCCAAACTGATAGATGCCAATATAGAAATGATAAAATTTAAAGTAGACTAGGTAGGATTTAACTTCAAACCAATGCACAACTAAAGGCAAAATGTTTTTACAAATTTTACACACAGGCAAAAAAATATATTAAAAACATATGAAGGAAAATTAAATTCACCTTTACAAGTTGGTGCTACATTAGAGATGACATGATGATATTTATTAACAACCATTAACACAAAGTCTACTCCATTTAAAATGTCACACCACAAATCCATTCAAAATGCTATAACCATTGTAGAGATTATACAACATAATAAGCATGATTCAAAAAAATTACAAACTCTTAGATTAAATGGTTCTTTGATACTATATATTGGTTAAAATCAAAGTTTCATAGCAAAAAATAATTTAAACATAATGAATATTATTTAATTCCATGCTCCATATTACATTCAGATGGTTACACAAACATATAGTTAAATTTGGTCCTATAATCTAGGAAACAACACACTAACAATACAAGATTTTTTCTAACAACTCATTTAATATGAAACCTATATATGTGGGTTGTTTATAAAAACCTTACTTACAAACAACTATTATAATATCATTGATAATATAGTTACACACCAACTAATTATATAAAACCACTCCCATATAATATTGTTCTTATTCATAACAATAATATACCACACAAAAACATATTAACATAATATTATTTTAGTTAATAATATTTACATTATTATAAAATTAATAATGTGAACACACCCTAACAAATACCTCTACACACTACTAAAAACTTTAGTAGTATATTGATATGCTTCATCTAGAGAAGTCAAAATCTAATGATAAGACTCTACCTCCTCCTAAGATACATCCATAATACATACTTAAAGATGGGGAGGCTTATTTCCTTTAAAATCCATGTGTTACTCATCATATAGATAGGTGTATAGCCTTATATTAGTATTTTTATGGTTTAACATAGCCTACATCATTATTTTATTAGTAGCATACACATGTGCATTCATAGGCCAAGGCCTCTACTTTCCCTCCACCTTAATCATCCCAAATATTAGATATTTTCACTCTCATTGTGGTACCAATTCCTTGCATTAATTACCCCTCATCAGAGATTCCACATACACAACCATCTTATTCTAGAATCCCTACATTCTCCATTAAGACCATGTGATAGGAAGTAATTACATATCTCTTGGTAAGAATTGATGAAATTATATTCAAAGCTAGACTCCAGTTATAAGAGGACTTAATAGAATTTATTGATGATGTATGCTATGAAATTTATTAATATTTTTGAAAACATAAGTTTGTTATACATATTAAACCTCACATCCCACTTGATATTATTACATCAATATAACATTTGTGATGCATAAATTATCATTTGTTTCTTTACTTTATTTTTTACACTGTTACTCTTACATTTTATGATTATCGAGTTATAAAATTTTCAAACACTTTTATATTTGATATTTATGCTTTGATCTTAGTTCCTTTAAATTCTTTTAAAATACTTGATTTCACCCTTATCTTGGGATTATTTCTCATTACTTGGATGTTTTTCCTAGCTCACATGTTGAATAGTATAGTTATTTATGTTACTTGGCAATTTAGACCATACTGTACACTATTTTATTCTCCTTATGATCAACAATGAAGCTTATAGATCATCGTACTATTATTTACATGGATATCTCATGATCCCCATGTTCCCCTTATATATCCATCATCTTAATCACACATAATATTAATCTTAATATTTCATGCTCAGTTATGATAAAGTCTAAGAATTTTTTAAGCCAACATAAATTTTGAATAATCCTCCATTATAACCAAGGTATGAGATCCTTTGTGTTAGTCATCTATATCATCATTTTGTTTCATTATAATCCATAAGGAGGAGGAATAAAAAAGGATACTAATTTTAAAACCAAATATTTAAATCAAAATGGAATGATCAGAAGGCCAAAATAAATTAAAAAATCAAAATCACACTAAAAGATATGTTACGTATTTTTCACATCTCCTATTCTAGTTGAAGCTCAAACTCCATATTTTTACTCATAATAGATTTGATGTCCATTAGGGTGTGGTAAGATTATAGGATGAGATAGAAGGTATATTCATTACATTTTATGCCACCTAATTTCCATGCAAGTACCTAAACTTCATGATAGACTAACAACTTTGTAATGCGTCCTAAAGAACAGGGAACATGTCTTGGGGAGGTAGGCCCATTTTAACTTTATATATATATATACATATATATATATATATATATATATATATATATATATATATATATATATATATATATATCTCATTATCCCACTACTTTGTATCTTCCAATATGAGTATCTTAAGTCTTTATTTTCTAAACAAATCCTTAAGTGCTTACACACTTCATTATTATGTTTAGTTCATACTAACTTTTATTAAAACACCTACATTCAATATTTTCATTCTATGTATATGTAACATCATTCATAATAAAATCCCCTTTATGTATATTCTTTTTATATTTATCACACCCTTTTGGTTGACCATTTGTGAATTTTAATATAAGACCTTGGATAGGACCAAATATTCTTCAAAAAATTACTCTCTAAATTATTTTCATCCATATTTGGTAATCTATGTATGATTTACAGTTTAAGACCTTGGATATGATAGGCATTCCTCACAAAATATCTTTTTCCTACAAACAAATACCAATTCGTTATCCAATTATGAATTTTTATGCAAGGCCTCAAATAAAACCAAGCTTTCCTCACAAAATTAGTATTTATCATCCATACACCATGTACGATATTTTGTCACATAATAACTTTTCTCTTTCACATTATGTATTAACACAAATTCTATGTTTGATTTTTCTCTTATTACTATTCTCATTTCTATCTCTCATTTATTTGCATATGTTTTTTTACATTTACCTTTATTTACATCAATATTTTATCATTTTCTTCATTTAAATTTGACATTTATTTACATTCATATCTTTGTTTACATTGAATCTTGTTTACATATGTATTTCATCATTTACTTCATTTACGTTGGACATTTGTTTGCATTCATATCTTTGTCTACATTGTTATTTTTCACATAGATACTCCTTATTGCTTTATATTGGTATTCCATTATTATCTTATAAGTTTAATTTTATTCATGATTGATATTTGTTATCCTTTAATTTTTATTTTTCAATATTATTTTCAAAATCAATCTTTTTGACCAAGATTTTATTCATATTTACTATAAAATAGTAAACACATAAATCATAATTTTTTTATACCATATATAAAAATCAAATGCATGTGATAGAAAGAAAATAAATACTTCCTTAAAATCCATGAGTCATCAAAAACTGCATCTATATATAAATGGATCAACAATGTCTTATACAAACCATAATACCACAATCACTCTCTAAATGGAGTCCATCCCACATATTTGGTGATGGTTAGGATATACTACCCATATAAGCCTATGAATACCCTCTATGAATTTTCTTTTTGAGGTTTCTATGTTCATGTTCATAGTCCCTCCACCAATGCTTTTAAATGACCCACTTGAACCTATACATGGGGAAATTATTTAACTATATCTAAATGTGTAGATTTCATAGTAGCTAATGGTTACCATGCCTAAAAATTTTGATCACTAACACTTAGTGTAAATACCACCTAGTGTACAATAGGTCATCTATGTAACTCTTAAGTGGACACACAAACAAAATTAAATTAATTATAATAAATAGGTGTTGAGGGTACCATTGGATCAATCATATGTTTTGTATCATGTTCAAGTAGAATGTCATCCAATATATCACTATGTACCCTCTTTATCATGGATGACTACTTAGCCTCATCAGACATAACATCTACAAAACATAAAACAAATAAACATCAAATATTACATATAATAATAATAATAAAACATATATCTAGCATGTACATTGAATTTATCACAAACTCAAAAAACTAAAAATTGCATACCAATTGTAGCCCCATTTGCTTGCTCACTACATACCTCCTGTTAAGCATGGATATATGGTGTTTCGAATCCTATTTAGTGATCATGATGTATGACACAAGAATTATTTGGTCCACTATGAATCCACACCATTATTTACCAACTCAACACATTTTTTGTTATATGAACTCCTATCTACCTATGGATTTCCCTATGGATGTGCTTATGGTGATACTTGTGGCTATGCATATGACTATACTAGAACCTGTTTCCATCTTTACCACAATTATGGCTGATCTAATACATGATAATATGTGATAATAGTCACCTCCTCTACACATATGTCTACTTATAGATACCCTCCCTATTGTCACCATCATCATCCTCTATGTTTTAGCTAGTGTGGTTGTATGATAGGAAAATCTAGTAGTACTCTTATACCCCCTACACCATAATGATCCATCACATGATGTTACTAATATGCCATCACTAATATAAGGGATGATAGGTATGAAAATCCAAATTGTCTTGATAAATGAGGCACTGGATGTGCCTCCACCCATCAAGGATAATGTCCTATAGCTCTCACCCAAACATGTACCTAAATAATACTATCTAAGTGGGCCAAGTACTTTATATTCCCTAATAAAGTCATAAAAAATATCTCCTTGAGTACTCATATGTGATGTTAGTGTATGTCGTATAACATGTAACATATGATGTTGTTCCCATAGTCACACACGTAGTAAGATGGCAACCACTACATGTGTCAATCCCACAAGCTAATACATTGGGAGCCTATCATAAATACAACTAAATAATAAAATAATGTGTCCCATAATCATCTTCCATCATGACAAAATCTATAAAAATCATGTAAAAAATGCACCAAAATCATAGATCCTAAATCATACATTAATCCATACTCCAATATAGATCAAGACAATTAAAAATATATTATGACACCTTCCGATTTGACTTGTGAAAAAGCACATGAGTTATCACAAGTATAAAAATGGCCTTATAGATATTTTGAATGGATGACACATACACATCAAGTATGCACACTTTTAATCTCACTTTGGCATACCTCTTAGATCTAGACATTCATAAGGCTAAGGCTCACCTCTCTACATTTGTATTTTTTGTATCACATGACACAAGAAAATGTACAATTAGGATTCCCAAAAAATTATGGACATCCTATAGGGTGATACATACCTTAATGGTATCACCATCCACCACCTACCTAAAATTATTAATTAGCCACTCCCATGTCCCTAAGAATATGGAAACTAACTCTAAACTAATTCAAATCTACTACAACTCCATAACACTACCAAAACCGAAGGCATTCAACTAATATCAATCATTAACATATAATATCTCAATTATATATGGTAACCACACTACACCCATTAATCTCTAGAGACTTTGTCACCTATGAAAAATATCAAACAAAAAATCACATATCAGTCAGGTATCCCACATAAATAGACAAACATACTCTTAAAATTCAAAAATACAATCAATTAAGTACTTCATCAAACTATTTTTCTTACTCTTTATCATTCTTAACTATATTAGTCAACTTTTATACTAGGTCAGCTAGACATCTATTCATATTCTAAAAGATCGACCATTTTTCATACTATCACCCATCTAACAAATTTTTACATAGTTGGCCAAATAATACACCATTGGCTAGCTTATTAAAACCTAACTGTGTCATCCACCTTTACTACTAAGTCAACAACCTAAAATTATACATTATTGGTCATGTAATATGCCCTCAACTGCCTTACTCAAAGCTCACTATTTTATTAGCCTTATATATAATATTTCCTACCCTTTCATCTAATTAATCTGGCTATGACATACACAATCAACCACCTAAGAGTTTGTAGCTATAATGGCTATCTTATAAACATTCAACCACTACAATATTATACTACATTAAATACTTACTATTGATTCATCCGCCTATTATAAAACACATAAACCAACTATATTGGTTATGATTATTCCATTCAAATTACATGGTGATATTTAATTATCTTGTCATTAATGTTCTAGACCTAATTTTTCAAATTTTGGATCTTACATATTAGAACCCATTATTTTTACTCTATTACTATTTTTTATACAGAAAATATTGCTACACAGATTTACCCCAACACCTAATTTTCCTAACCTAATTCATTTTAGTCCCATAACACTCAAAATTTGAATCAAATTCATCTCACACGTAGACTATTTACATGTAAACTATAATATGTCCTCCAACATATTTGCCTTCTCAAGATCACAACATAGTCACTCTATAATTAACTAGGATAATCAAAGCTCTGATAGTCAATAATTTAAATGTACAAATGAATTATAATTTATACCTTTTATAGTAATTTTTTTAAAATTCAAAAGATCCAATTATTTATTGATAAATTTAATATTTCACTCATAACTTTATTTCTATAAATATTTTTGATAAACCAAAAGAGGTTATAGAATCCTAAAAATGTAGAGAATGTTTTTATACTAAACACATATTTTTATAAAAAAATGAAATCTATCTTAAATTTTTAGGTCTATCTTTTTTCCACACACTAGATGCCTCTTCCATTTGCTTCTAATATATCTCTTACTTAATAGAAACAAGTTAATTGAAGCTATATGTTTATCAGTTATTTATTTTCATTTAATTTCCATTTTTTGATGCATTTTATTATCCCAACATTGTGTGTTTCTATGTTCTTTCTTGAAGCACTATCCCATGTTACAAATACTTGATATGTGATGATCTTTAAGTGAGGCATATATATACACACAATATTATTAAACTTTATCATTTGTTGACACTCATTATTTTATATTAAAGTGTCAATTGTTGATCTCTATAAGTGTGTGCCTTAAAGGGTGCACCAAAAAAGGGGAGGGTATACCATTGGCTCTTTGAAATATTATTGGTCAACTTTATCACTACCTAAAGCCATTAAAAATACTACTTATCTAACTCCCTAAGAAATCTAAACCTGTTCACACATTTGCCTAATAATTTATCCTTTAAAATAGTCCCTAAATAAGAACATACACCATTTTTATACTAATTAAAGTATGTTTATCATGTTAGAGAGGATTAAGCATATGTTATGGAACTATGTCAGCCTGGCCAAATTAGTTTGAGGCCTAATTGTAACTTTTTCCAACTAATGAGATCGAGTTGGTCAATCTTGTCATCTAAAATTCTATAATGGTTAAGGTTTATCCATTTCTATAAATATAAGGCTCGTTTTAAGCCAATAAAGAGGAAATTTCACTTTCACATCATTATATTTCACAATCTTCTAAATTTATATTTAAGGGAGCCATTGACTAGGGTTTTCCTTAGAGAGAAGATTACTTGTCTTGTGAGAAGTCTTGGATGTAAATTAGGAGTGTTTTAACCTATATATAATTTATATAGTGTGATACTTATAATACATAACAACCTCTTTCAAAGAACCATTTTCTAATGGAGAAATTGAGACTCAACAGGTTTCCCAAGGTAATTATTCCTAACTCTCTTTTTTTCATTTGATAGATAGATATTATATAAGTAATATTTGATATATATGTATAAATCCTTGCTTATATTACCTTTATTATTAAAATTAAAAGAGATATATAGTTTTGTTTACTTTACATATTTTATTTTATGGGATCTAGGCTACCATTTTCCTACTGAGATCCCTTGATTATTTATATGTGTACCATCCCCCTTTTTGCCACAATATTTGGTGAGAATTAGGCTAGTTTTAATTTATTTATTTATATCTAGGTAGGGTTATTTCATAGTGTCATTTTCCTAGAGGATGTATAACCCTCTCCTTTGGTGTTATGTTGTAAGAGACCCACTAGTTAGTTTTAGTGGATCTAATTTGGTCATTCTTCCAAAATAAACATGTATCACAATGGATGAAATTTAATTACCATATCCAATATTATGTTTTACCAAGTTAAATAAGTTGTAAATGTATCTTAATTTTTTGCATACATAGTCATACATCATTAAGCTTGACACCACTCTCATTAAATAATAGCATGATCTCATCATTGTTATTCTCATATAATTCATTAATCTCTTTGCATGGTTCTAAGAGAGAAATTGAGAATCAATAGAGTTTCCTAATGCAATTATTCCTAACTCTTAATATTTCATTTGATATATAGATATTATATAATTAATATTTTATATGGATGTATAAATCCTTACTTAGATTACCTTTATTCTTAAAATTAGAATAGATAAAGAGTTTTATTTCCTTTCCATCTTTTTTTTAGGGAATCTAGGTTACCATTTTCCTATCAAGATCTGTTGATTATTTATTTATGTATGTCATCGCCCATTGTGCCACAAGATTTGGTGAGTACTAGATTATTTTTAATTTATGTATTTAGATATGGGTAGGGTTATTGCATAGTGTCATTTTCTTATAGGATTTATAACCCTCTCTTTTGGTGTTATGTTGTAAGAGATCCCTTGGTTAGGTTTAGCATATCCAATTTGGACATGATTGTAATATAAACATGTATCATAATGGATGATATTTAATTACATTATCCAATATTATATTTTACCTAGTCAAATAAGTTGTGGATTTATCTCAATTTGTTGCATAAATAGTCATACATCATTAAGATCGACACATCTCACATTAAATAAGAGCATGATCTCATCATTGTTATTCTCATATAATTAATTGATATCTTCACATGGTCTTATTTAGTCATTCCTAGATTATATCCTCCATCAGTTATCCATCATCTCATGGTGTATCTTTATGATCAACCAATTATCCATAAATTATGTAAGATGCAGCCAAATATTTCCATTTTGGTCAAAAACGAACTCAATAAAATATTAGAATTTAGGTTCATTAGGCCGATCGACTATTTAGAGTAGATATCCAACATTGTTACCATTAATAATAAACTTAAATGTATTTAAATTTGTACATATTTTAAGGATGTAAAAAAATATTTTCCAAAGGCTAATTTCCCATTACCCAACATTAATATGATTGTCAACTCCACAACAGGTTATGAGAATGAACATAAAACATCATTCACCACTCCATGTGGAAATTTTTGTTATTAGTTAATGTCTTTTAGACTAAAGAATGCTAGTGCTACCTATTAGAGGGACATGACTGTTATTTTCCATGATATGATGCATGACATTTTGGAAGAGTTTATGGATAATATTTTGGGAAAATATAAGACTCATACAAGTCATCCTATTTTTTTTAGCAAATATTTGAATGGATTCATGAATATAAAGTATACCTAAATCCAAATAAGTGTGTCTTTAGAGTCACATCTAGAAAATTATTGGGTTTCATTATTTCATGGTAGGTTATTCAAGTGAACCCAACAAAGATCAATTCCATCATGTAAATGCCTCAACCATCTGATTTGAATAATATTCTTAACTTATAATTTAAAAATTAGGTTATTCTCTAATACATTTAACATCTTTTTGATCATTATCATCCCTTTATGCACCTCATACAAAAAGGAACCACATTTCAGTCGAACCAAGAATGCCAAGAGGTTTTTGATCAATTGAAAACATATTTGGATAACCCATCAACGTTAGATCCTATAAATCTAAGGAATCCATTATTAATATACATATTAACAACCCAACATGTATTAGGGGAAAATTTAGCTCAACATGATGATTTGAGCAAAGAAAGAGTAGTATATTATTTTATCAAGGTATTTATTGCCTATGAATACAATTGTTCATATTTTTCAAAGGTATATTTAGAAGTGTTCTTTGTATCCCAAATATTGTAATAGTACATGATCAACAATAAGACCATAATCATTATAAAAGTTGATCCTCTCAAGTATATTGTCTCCGAAGTAAAGTTAATAAGTCATATGGCTAAATGGATTCTAATTTTAAGAAAATTTGAAATTGAATATACAAATAAGAAGGCTATACTTAGTTAGGTAATTTTTTATCAATTAGAAGATAACCATTGGTAGATAAAAAACTACTAACATTTGGGTTTTTAGATGAGTCCATTTTCATCCTTGATTAATCTTGACAATGGAAATTTTATTTTGATGGTTCCTTTGCAGTATATGAATCAAGGTACGTTTTTTCTTCATCACACCATAGGGGGATATTATCCCTAATGAAATTCACACTAGGATTCCATGCATAATCAATATTATAGGTAATGGGGCTCTTGCTTTAGGACTCCATTTATATATCCAATGAAACAATTAGTAGTTGGTAGTATATTGGGATTCCCAACATATAATAAATAAAGTAAAATATCAATATCAAACAAAATTTGATAATATTGTACCTTATAAATGCATGGTGTAGAGCTTTAAGCAATACTTTATGTTAGTGGGAGATTGTGTGAAAATTGTAGCACATGGAGTATAGGTGACACATCAAAGGGTTTACAATTGGTTGTAGTTTGTTTCTTGTTTAGACATTCTTGTATTCACACTAGATAGATGTTGAAAAAACTTGGATGATGTGCTAATAGTGGATTACGATGGAAACTACTTGAAGGTTATATATATATGGAAGATACCATAAGTTAATCTTTATTGGATTGAAAGAGGTGGTTTTTATTATTTTAATTATTTTTATGTGTGTTTTTTATCAGAGTAATTCATAATGTTATGCTTGTAGAGATATTATTTCACTTTTCATGTAATATATTTTTTAGAATATGTTTGTAATCAAGGTGCTTATTATAATGTGTGAGGCACAAGTAAGAAATGGATAGGTTATATTTGAGCGTAGGCCCATAAATAGATTAATATATATTTTTGGGTATTTTTTTTATATTAAGAGTTGTGCTTTCAATATGTTTTTTTGTTATAGTTTTATTTAAAATCACAAATCTAATTTAAGTAGTATTAGTTACAGTCGATAGATTATATATGATTGAAACTTTGTGTAAGCTTTTTTAGTTATATTCGTGTTATGATAATCATTATTCACTCTCATTTACATGATTTTAAATTTATTCCCATCATTAGCATATTATGAGGAATCTAAATAGCCTACGCTAAAAATGGTATGATGAGTGTGGAAATCATTATTTTAGGCATGTTATGGTGGTTGCTTAGAAAAAGAGATGTGGAACATTGGTTAGACCACAAAATCATATAATTTTTAGAAAAATAAGAATAAAAAGTTGAGTGTTCTAAATGATAGATCATATAAGAATATGTTTATGGTAAATTATACTAAATTTTTGGTGCAAACTACTGGGACTATTGGCTAATTATTTTGCTCATCTAGAATAACATTTCTCTAGATCTAGACCAATCATTGACATTATATGGACTAAGGAGACAATATAACATCTTTAGATACTGGAGAATAAATGGACTCATATAATAAATAATTACCTAGCTAAAACCATTGATAAATATATTATAGATTTAGAAATATAAGGCTACATAGCATTTGAAGTGGCACATTATTTATTTTTTCAAGGGGTAAGAGGGAAAATTTTACATAAAATCCCTATGCTAGTTAAGATGGTGGTTGTGGAAATATCAAAAGCAACTAATCCACTTAAAATGGAGTATTCACTTTGGGTACCATGGGGATGTGTGTGACAGATGGGTGAATGGTAAAATAAAACATGGAAATATATTGAATCTAAGATAAGAATAGAGGGTCAATGGGATTATTGATGTGGGAAAATGCACCCAAATGGCAAGAAAACAAGCTCTTGCCTTCTCCTCGCAACATGGAAACTCCTCTCTCACCTATGGGATGGCAAAGCTGGAGAGGAGAGTCTCTAGGTAAGGGCTAGCTCCCTTTGATGTATCATTTTTGTTTCAGCATGTGCAAATACATACAGGTATAGATATATATACAACTATATAAATTATGGGATGAAAAGGGAGGAAAATACAAGAAAAAAACTACTCTAAGGAGGTGATACACCAAAACAAGATGACCTTCTCACACCCACTCTCAAAATCAAACAAACACACCTATACGCTTCACCCTTGACAGAAGAAACAATATTCAAACTTGACAGGGAGGTAAAAATGAAAGATACTAAAGGGAGGTTCACCAAAGGTGTTGTAAGAGGCACTTTGTAGATGATCCCCTCTATTTTATACTCCAAAATAGAACTCTTCTCCCATTAGCTATAGATGGTGCCTTATAGATAGCTAGTGTGTTGGTGTTCAACCTGTGAGAGCATCAAAGACAATGACTAAACATAAATCAACACTTAGGACATACACAGAATATCTATCCAAGAAGAGGTAAAACTATGTTTATAGATTTAGGTAGAAATTTTAGCAAGGTTACACCTTTTAAAATTGGGAAAAGATGATTACAAAATGAAAAAGTTCACAATATATATGAGAAGCCAAGAGGCCCATTTGGTGCTCATTGGTTAAAAGTGGCCTATTACATCTATTCATGAAAGGAAACAAGTCGCTCAAAATCATTAATGAACTGTATGATTTGTCCCCTTGAAATCTACCTTTGTCAAGGTTAATACATGATTTGCCTTCTCATTTAATGAAAAATAGAGAAAACCAGTTGTTTTACTAGCCACTTGCTTCCCAAATGATCAATTTGCTAGCACTATTTCACCTACCCAAGTCACTTCTTCAATTAGCACCAGTTAGACAAATACACACTCATTCTCTGCTTGTCGCTTTGTCCATTTGTCCCATCTAGCTCGTTCAGCCCCCCGAGGTGAACATCTTGGTGGGTCACTGCATTGTGAGCTCCTTTCCATGGCCATCACTTCCTCCGTTTGAAAATAAATAGTTATTCTATTTCACTAAAATTGATGTGTATATGGCCATCATTGCTTTGAACACCAATGGTTCTTTCATCCTGTTAAACTTGGCAATTTCTAGGATGTCATTGGGTCCATGTGGCATCATTATCGGGCCTTTGTTGGATTTTCCTCAGGCTTGTTTTGCTTCCTCAGCCCTTCTCAGGAACTTCTCTACCTTGTTAATTTCCTTAGAACCTTTCAGAAGGGAAGGTGCCCCTTTGGCCCTTTGGAAAGTCCCTTTGTGTTGAGCCGAAAGTCCCCGACAAGGGCACCTGCCCTTCAGGGTCCTTCAGCGGGTCCATCTGGTGCTTCAGACTTTTCCTCGGGCTCCCCACAGACAAATTGTCTATGGACAATTTTATTGGGGCAATTTCCCTAGGTCTTTTGACTGTGGCTTTCCGCTTTGTATTTATGTGGACAATTTCCCATAGATAAAAAGTCTACATAAATTTTGCCTGGGCCTTTTTACTTAGCATTTGAAACAACCCAAATTCCTTCGAGCAAAAGTCCAAAGAATTTGGACTTAGTCAAATTTCAAACTGAAAATGAATCCTTGAATTGAACTTTGAACCCAATTCTCCTTTTAAAGTGCCAACCCTCCACTAGGGCATTTGACTTGGACTTCCCCTTTAGCTGAAGGGCACTCCTTTGAACTGAACCTATTGAACTAAATCTAGTTCAATGGTTTAAGGTTTAACCATTGTGTGTCGATAAGTTATGGAGGCTGATGAATGATTTGCATTTGAACCAAATCTGTTGAGCTTTTGATGTTGAACCTTTTGGCATTGAACTGAACTCATTGAACCAAAATTTGGTTCAACAGTTCAAGGTTTAACCATTACACGTCGATGAGCCCAATGAACCTTTTGTTAAACTTAGGTCGTTGAATTAAGTACGTTGAACCTAGTCCGTTGAACCAAAATTTGGTTCAATGGTTCAATGGTACAAAGGTTCAACACATATGCATTGAGATACTTTGAACTGAGTGATGAAATCTTTGGTCTCAACCAAGTAGAGAAATACTAACATGAACTTATGCACACTGAAACAACTGTCTTCGAATAACAAATAAAGAAGGTGAACAATTTTGGCTTGTGGATCAAAAATTGGTTAATAGATGGTGACTCATAGGGGAAGCATTCCTATCATGCTTAGAATCTAGCTGCCTTGAAAATCCATTGGCCATGGAGTCAAATAGTAACCTTGAGAACTAGCAATAGCTCTGCTAAAACTTAGAACTAGTCATGCAGATCTACCTCCAAGGAAAAGAAAACCCACGCAAGAATAAGAAAACTACTACTTGTGTAACAACACTTAGGGAAAACAAGAAATAAAATAGGGAAAATATGTACAAGCAAATCCAAAAATTAATGGCAATGCTTCAAATGTATGCCATTAACTGGGATATGTAGTTCTTCACCATCCAACTTAGAAAGTTGGAATGCATTATGCTGCTTGCACTGAGTGATCATGTAAGGACCACTCCATAGGGCATCAAATTTTGCATGTTTTCTAGGCTTAGCTCGATCTTCATCCCATTTCAAAACAATAGAGAAATCTCTTGATAAAGATTTCTTGTCAAAGTGCCCTTTTACTTGCTATTGGTGACTGGTCATGGAAGCCGTAGCCCGATCCCTTACCTCTTGGAGTTCAATTAGCTCACACAACCTGACCTCTAGGCCATTTCCTTATTCAAATTGCAAATGGTGGGAGAGATCCAATGTTGGTAATTCAAATGATATGGGAAGCCTAGCTTCCCTTCCATACATGAGCATATATGGAGAATTTTTGATTGCTCTTTTTGGAGTAATTTGGTTGACCCATAAAGCTGTCTTTAGCTTGGCATGCCAAGTTCTCTGATTGTCCTCCATAGTCCTCTTTATGATTCTGATCAGATTTTTGTTGGTGGACTCAGCCAACCCATTCCCATATGGATAATAATTTGATGAAGCGCTGAGATATATGCCATACTTTAGCACCCATTCACTAGTCTTGGTTCCCAAAAAAGCCAAGGCATTATCTGAGATTATGGTGGCTAGGACCCCAAATCTTGTTACCAAGTCCTCATAAAACTCCAGGACTACACTTTTATTCACCTCTTTTATAGTGATGGCCTCTACCCACCTTGTGAAATAATCCATAGTAGTTAGGACCCATTTATGCCCAGCTCTAGAGGGAGGATTGATCATCCCTATGAAGTCTAGGCCCCACTGCATGAATGGTTGCTCAACTTGGATGGGCTATAGAGGCATGGCAGCCAATCACAATTTTTTATCAAAAGGTACACACTTCTGGCACTTTCTTACCCAAGCATGGATGTCCTTGAAAAGAGTAGGCTAGAAATAGCCAGATCTCATTATCCTTGCTACCATAGCTCTAGGGGCAAAATGACCAACTGCTAGCCCATCATGGAACTCAGCTAATACTTTATTACCCTAGTTTTGGTCAATGCACCTTAGGAAGACCCAAGAGAAATCCCTTCTAAATAATACATCATCAACCAAAACATAAAGAAGAGACTAGAGTTTAAAATACCTTCTTCTGGTCTTATCAAGACCGTGTGGACACTCACCCATGAGAAGGAAACACCTCATGTCTAGCATCAAATCCTTTATGATAGTTGGTTCTTTTGTAGTGGCTGCATCATGGATTAACAAGCTATCTTTCCTTTCTTGCTTTAACTCTATAGCCAGCTATTCACACAAGCCTCTTCCCCTCATCAGCTTGGTGATCTTAATGTCTATGTCATACTCCATCACTTTGGTGATCCACCCTACCCTTTTCTCATTCAAATCTTGATTGGTTAAGAAATCCTTAACATTAGGATGTGGGACCATAAGGTGAATCTTGATGTTAGACAACATATGCCTAAATTTCTTTAGGCTCTACACTACTACCAGGACTTGCTTTTCAACATACATGTACCTGACTTCAAAGTCCTCTAACCCTTGGCTGAAGAAAGCAAGTGGTTGCTCGAGGTAATCACCATTAGCTTGGGTAAGCATGGTGGATATCACCTCCTCATTATTGAAAGTATAGAGGTTGAAGTCCTTACTGAAGTCTAGGTTGATCAAAGTGGGAGCCCAAGTTATGGCCTGCTTGATGGCCTAAAAGCTATATTTCCTTTGAGTTATCCATTTGAAATCCCCACCCTTTTTTAGCATAGGGGTGAGTGGCTTGACTATCTCTACAAAATTTGGATTGAATCTCTGAATGAACCTATTCCTTTATACCTTTATGTTTTCAATCCCATAAGATCTTCAATTTTGTCCCTTTCTTCTCATGTAGAGCTTATCTAGTACTAGTTTAGATCTTTCATGGCATTTTTCATAAATGCCAAAAACTCTGCAGAATTTTCTTGTGCTTTGGTAGGGACATCTCCAAGATAGAGTGAACTCTCTCGGGGTCAATAGACAAACCCTCTTTAGACACAATGTGTCTAATGAGTTTCCCCTCATGAATAGTGAACACACACTTCTTTAAATTAAGAGAGATACCAAATTCTCTACACCTTTCAAAAATCTACCTGAGGTGTTCTATGTGTTGGCTCGCTTTCTTAGAGAATACCGTTACATCATCGAGGTAAACTAGCATGTTATTATTTACCAAGCCATCAAAATCCATGTCCATGGCTCATTGAAAGGTATCACCAACATTGGATAGACTAAAAGGCATCTTCTTGTAGGCAAACATTCCCCATTTAGTAGTGAAGGCTATTTTGTGATGGTCACAGCCTTGCACTAGAATCTGATTATACCCTGAATAACCATCCAGGAGGGAGAAATGCTCACTACCAGTTACCTTTTAGAGGATATACTCCATGCTTGGAAGGGGATAATGATCTTTTAAAGAGACTTTATTAACATCTCTAAAGTTGACACATAGCCTGATCTCCCCATTCTTTTTTCTAACAGGAATAAGGTTGGCCAGCCATGAGGAATGCTTGATTGGAAATATAATTCTGGACTCAATTAATTTGGCCAATTCCCTCTGCATGAGGGGCTTAATTGTAGGATTGATAGGCCTTTGCTTTTGTGTGACTGGCCTGGTGCCTTCTTCTAATTCAATGGTGTGTTGGGCAAGCCTTGGGTCAAAGCCCTTCAAGTCGTTGTAATCCCAAGCAAAGACATTAGAGAATTCTTGACACAATAGAAGGAAAACTCACCTTTATTGAAATGTACAAACCTTTCCAAGCATAAGTAGCTTGTCTTTGAAAATTTCAACCCTTTCATAATTCTCCTCTTTGGTTGTAATGTAGGCCTTGTCATTTCCTAACTAGTCATCTCCATTGAAAATGCTTTCAAGCATGACTAGACCTTTAGGGAGTTTATTGTTCTTCAACTGAACAATCTGATTGCCATATTGCTTCTATAATTTTGCTTGGTTATGTGTTGTGAACTTAGCTTCTTCTTTTAGGAAGAAAGATATCCATTGGTCACTTTCAAAAACTTGCCAATTTGCAACATTGTCTGGGATTGAAGGCCAAACCACCACTTTCAAGTGGCGTGAACCACAGTCTCAGCTTATTTCCCTTGAAACATCAAATTGAGTGCCAATTGCTACTAGCCTATCCACTTGTTTATTTTGCTCTCTAGGAATGGAGGTGATGTTAAAAGCAAGGAAATCCTCCACCAAGTCCTAGACTCTATGCTTGTAAGACTTCAGCAAGGAGTTCTTGGTCAGATTCAGGCCTCTCACCTGATTTACAATTAGCTCATTATCTCCCAAGACTTACAACTTCTTAATCCCTCTTTTTCTTTCCCATTCAAGGCCATGGATCAAAGACTCATATTCTACAACATTATTCATGTAAGAGAATTAGAACAAAAAGCTGAAAAGTACCTTTCCTTTGAAGGGGAAACCAACATCACCCCACCACCAGTGCCTATTTTACTTTTGGAACCATCAAAATATAGCTGCCACAGGCCAAGGTCTTCTTTGCTTTCCTTCATTAAATTTGGCATGAAGGCACCCTCTTCATGCATGTAATGGACTCCAAGGTCTACCTCCTCTATGAATTTGTATGGGTCATGTTTGAAGTTATAATCTCCCCACTCATCCAAGAGTAAGTTTGTGACTCCTTCAAGAGCAGAGGATGGAGATTGGTCTGTCTGAGACTCTTCTAGGTTGATGATGGTGTAAGTGACATTTACTACCTTAGGTGAATATGGTTTTAGGTGGTCCTTGTAGAGTGGCTCAGACTCAATTTTCATCTTGGTCCCATACTTGGTTCTAAAAACTAGATATGACCAATTCACTACTAGATAGCCACCTATCTTTAACATGAAGTCCCTGGACAAGCAAATTGTGAAATACAAAGGAACATCTGCTACCACTATATCATGGAAAATTGAGAAGTTTAGGCAAGCATGCAATGTCAAGCCTAAACCCTTCACAATCCTAGCTATTTTTGTAAGTGTCCCATCTAGTTGTAAGGCTCCTTTGTTCATTTATTCATACTTCAATCCCATCTTATCAACAATGCACTTGGGCATTACTAAGGTACTAGCCCTACTAGCTATTATGCAATTATGTACCAAGAAATCACCTATAACCAAAGATACATAGAAAGGAGTTTTCTCTTCCTTCTTTACCTGTCTTAAAGTGGAAGGCTACCCATTTGTCATCAAGACATTATCAATTCTTGCTGAGATAGTTTGATAATCTAGCTCATGTAATTCCTTTCTCAACACGTCTTTCTGGCCTGGAAGAGACAATGAATCCCATAAAGAGATATTCATATTTAGCTTCTTCATCTGATCCACTATATTGATTTGAGGACTACCATGCTTTAAGCTTTTCTTGGGGTTGATTTCAATCTGAACTGTGGGCTGAGGGGCTAAAGGTATAAATGTCTGCCTAAAATTTGGGACCTTCTAACTTGTGTGTGATGGAGAAGGTGATGCTGCCACCTGAGTGGTAGCCTGGGCTTCTCCCATTGCCCTTCTCTTAAACCTCATGTTGGCTAAAACATAATCAACCTAATTATTTGCAATGCCCACATAATTCACTAAATAAAATTCCCCTTCCAAATGATTCATCAGGGTAGAATCAGGCTGAGCTTGATTGTTGCTCATGCTGGGTTGCATTGAAGGCACAAAGGCCTGGGATTGAGTGGCTATTTGGTTGTCTACATTTTGAAAATAGTTCATCATCTCATTTGTGTAGATGGCTTGTTCTTGACCATATCCCATGGTTGAACAGCTTAGCTGCTCTTGCACTAAATTGTTCTAAACAAGCACCGTGGCCTTAGATGGTGAAGGGGGTCTGGTGTTGCAATTTTGAAATGGCCTGGTTGTAGTGAGTTTCCCCTAACCTTGGTTATAATTTTGAAAGGGGGGTCTAGGGGCTTGACCATATTGTTGGTATCCCTGATTCGGTCTATTGTTTTGAGCTTGCTACCTTTTAAGGGCAACAAGTTCATTTGACATGCTTTGCAATAGGCTTTAACCTCATGAAGCTCATTAGATGGAATAGCAGTTGACTTCTCAATGGTAGGTGGGGGAGCAATTGTTGGAGCAACGGTTTGAATTGGGGGTAGCAATTCTGGGAAAAGTGGCATGTGAGGCCTAGGGGTGATTTTCTCAGCTTAAACCAAGTAATTTTCAACTACTATGGCAATGTCATAAGCAGCTGGCAGTATATGTTCTATGGATTAGATCATCACAACAATATCACTATTTAACACCTTTAAATAGTACAAGAAAGCATAGCTGGGAGTCAGCCTTACCAAGATGGGAATTCTATCCCAAGTCTTTTGAAAACGTGTGTTGAAGTCCTGCATATACTCGTGCAGAGCTCTCTTTATGGTCGTCAACTACTCAACAAGTGAGAGACCATCACTCTTTTCACCAAAATCATCTATCAACTGAGTGCCCAATTCATTCCAAGAATGTATTGAATTCACAAGCAAGGTGTTGTACCAATCAAGAGCTTTGCCTTTTAGAGACAAAGCTAGCAGTCTGATGGTAATGTTTTCTTATATTAGATTGTGAATATTGCAAAGGTTGGCAATATTCCTAATATTCTTAATGGTTGTAATAGGTCCCATTCCATCAAAATAAGGTAAATTCTTGAAATTTGTTCTTGGAATTGGATCATAGTGTGGGAGATTCAGGGAACTCTCACCATAAAAAGCCGCAAAAGGTAATGCCATGGCTGCAATTGGTTATAACTGAGGTCCTGCTGCAATTGTGTTTCTTATAACAAGCCTAGGAGGATTGATTGTTAGATAAGGATGGGTCCTCTCAAATCGTAGTCTTTTATCAGAGTTTAAAGGCAACTCAAAGAAATCAAAAGGGACCCCTCTTGAAGCCAACCTTGTGGTGACTTTAGGCATAGAAGATTAAGAAACTGGTTTAGAAAATATAGAATTGAAGCTGTTACTAGTGGAGTCACTAGATGCTGAAAACCTTAATTGGTTGTATCAAGACCAGCATCAATCTTAAACTTCACTGAGTTACCAAACTGTGTGTCCCATCAGGCATGCCAAAACTATTGGTGAGGGAAAATGCACCCAAATGGCAAGAAAACAAGCTCTTGCCTTCTCCTCGCAACATGGAAACTCCTCTCTCACCTGTGGGATGGTGAAGTTGGAGAGGAGAGTCTCTAGGTAAGGGCTAGCTCCCTTTGATGTATCATGTTTGTTTTAGCAAGTGTGAATACATATAGGTATAGATATATATACAACTATATAAACTAGGGGATGAAAAGGGAGGAAAATACAGGAAAAACAAACTACTCTAAGGAGGTGATACACCAAAACAAGATGACCTTCTCACACCCACTCTCAAAATCAGACAAACACACCTATATGCTTTACCCTTAACAAAAAAAACAATCTACAAACTTGACAAGGAGGTAAAAATGAAAGATACAAAAGGGAGGTTCACCAAAGGTGTTGTAAGAATCACTCTATAGATGATCCCCTCTATTCTGCACTCCAAAATAGAACTCTTCTCCTATCAGCTATAGATGGTGACTTGTAGATAGCTAATGTGTTGGTGTTGAACCTGTGAGAGCATCAAAGACAATGACTAAACACAAATCAACACTCAGGGCATACACAAAATATCTATCCAAGAAGAGGTAAAACTATGTTTATAGATTCAAGTAGAAATTTTAGCAGGGCTACGCCTTGTAAAATTATGAAAAGATGACTACAAAATGAACAAGTTTGCAATATATATGAGAAGCCAAGAGGCCCATTTGGTGCTCATTGGTTACAAGTGGCCTATTGTGTCTATTCATGAAAGGAAATAAGTCGCTCAAAATCATTAATGAACTGTGCACTTTGTCCCCTTGAAATCTACCTTTGTCAAGGTTAATACATGATTTGCCTTCTCATTTAATGAAAAATAGAGAAAACCAATTGTTTTACCAGCTGCTTGCATCCCAAATGATCAATTTGTTGGCACTATTTCACCTGCCCAAGTTGCTTCTTCAATTAGCACTAGTTAGACAACTACACACTCATTCCTTGCTTGTCACTTTGTCCATTTGTCCCATCTAGCTCATTCAGCCCCCCAAGGTGAACATCTTGGTGGGTCACTACATTTTGAGCTCCTTTCCATGGCCATCACTTCCTTCATTTGAAAACAAATGGTTATTCTATTTCACTAAAATTGACGTGCATATGGCCATCATCGCTTTGAACACCAATGGTTCTTTCATCCTATTAAACTTGGCAATTTCTAGGATGTCATCAAGTCCACATGGCATCATTATCAGGTCTTTGTTGGATTTTCCTCAGGCTTGTTTTCCTTCTTTGGCCCCTCTTAGGCACTTCTCTGCCTAGTTAATTTCCTTGGCACCTTTTGAAAGGGAAGGTGCCCCTTCGGCCCTTTGAAAATTCCCTTTGTGTTGAGCCAAAAGTCCCCCACAAGGGCACCTACCCTTTGGGGTCCTTCGGTGGATCCATTTGGTGCTTTAGACTCTTCCTCGAACTCCCCATAGATAAATTGTCGATGGACAATTTTCCCAGGTCAATTTCCCCAGGTCTTTTGACTGTGGCTTTCCACTTTGTATTTCTGTAGACTTTTGTCTATGGACAATTTCCCATAGACAAAAAGTCTACGAAAATTCTACCCAAGCCTTTTTACTTAGCACTTGAAATGGCTCGAATTCCTTCATACTTTTGTCTAAAGGAATTCCTTAAGGCAAAAGTCCAAAGAATTTGGACTTATTCAAATTTCAAACCAAAAATGAATCCTTGAACTGAACTTTGAACCCGATTCTCCTTTTGAAGCATCGGCCCTCCACTAGGGCATTTGACTTGGACTTCTCCTTCAGTTGAAGGGCACTCCTTTGAACCAAACCCATTAAACCAAAATTTGGTTCAACGGTTCAAGGTTCAACCATTGCGTGCCGATAAGTCATGGAGGCCGATGAACTATTTGCATTTGAACTGAATCTGTTGAACTTTTGATGTTAAACCTTTTGGCATTGAATTGAACCTGTTGAACCAAAATTTGGTTCAATGGTTCAAGGTTCAACCATTGCATGTTGATGAGCCCAATGAAACTTTTGTTAAACTTAGGCCATTGAACCAAGTACGTTGAACCTAGTCCATTGAACCAAAATTTGGTTCAATGGTTCAATGGTATGAAGGTTCAACACATATGCATTGAGATACTTTGAACTGAGCAATGAAACTTTTGGTCCAAACCAAGCAGAGAAATACTGACACGAACTTGTGCACCCTAAAACAACTATCTTCGAATAGCAAAGAAAGAAGGTGAACAATTTTGGCTTGTGGATAAAAAATTGGTCAATAGGGATCTATAATGAAATAAGACCCTAGAATTATAATGAAAATTAAAAAAATAATAGAGGTGGAATATCTTGAGGAATACTTATATAATTATGACTATGACTAAATGAAGAAGTAGAATAGGAGAAAAAAATAAGGAGGAATAAAGAGAAGCAAAGTGAGATGAAGGAAGAATTGAATAAATTGGGCCCCATAATAGTAAAAAGGAGAAATGAAAAGTAGTAACCAAAGAATAAATGATGAATCTGGCAATGTATATGTAGATCAAGTTGTTAATAGTCCTATATCATAGATATGTAGAATAATATTCCACATTGAAGAACTAGATCTATTGTTTAAATATTAGAGAGAAAGTCATAGTTGATAAAGCATGGGTTCAAGATCTTAAAATGGTGAGAATCAAGGTAATGATTATTCACCTTGAAAATGCACATCCCTTGAGTCTAATTTTTTTCAACATAGTAAGAGTCCCATAAAAGGTTTGGAAGATAATGAGTGGTAAGGAATAGTGACTAAATAAGTCCATAACAAAATAAGGAAAATTTTAGAGAAAACATATAACCAAGTTGTATAAGGGATCATAACATAAAAAAAGAGAGGCATAAAAGCCTTAGTATTGACTAAGACTAATTTTCATATTCTATAATAACTGAATGAGTGGATTACACAAATATAACTTTTAAAAGAACAAGAAGAAATAAATAATTAAAACACTTATCCATCATAAAATAAAAATAGGATACAACATGTAGTGAAGTCCCTACCTAAATCAATGTTGGTAGCACCTGTGAGTCTTATTTTTTCAGAAACACCTTTGATCCAACCATAGAATTTCATACTTGAAACAAATCCCAATATGTCATTGTAGTTGTGTGCCTTTACAAACCCTAAACAATACTTAATAAATTTTGATATGAAGTGTCAAGCTAAAAGAATCACTAACGAGGAGGTAAACAAATGTGAATTCATCAGTGCTTTATTAAAACAAGCCTTAGAATTTATATTTTTTAAAGACATGAACCTAATAAGTCTATAATATATGAAGAAATGGCTTATCACAAAGTTAAAAATAAAGAGAATTTCTAGCTAAACTATCCAAGATCTCAAATAAATTTAGAAAGGAGTAAAAGGTACTATTAATGACTATGAATACATATTTTATGATATAATGAAAAATTCAAATGTCTTGGAAGACAAGGATAAATTTTCCTAGTTCATAGAAGGCTTGTGATTGAGAATAATGTTTTCCATTACATAAACATAATATCTTACAAAAGTAGAGGAAAGGAGAGAAATGAACCATGTAACATGGATTGAAGATTATAGAGAAGCTCCAACTCCAAGTTTGTAGATGGAGATTTGCTATAATTTTTTATTAAAATGCTAGAACAACAACAAGATGCATCAAAAATGACAATATTTTGTATCTAGTGTATGGAGCATGACAAATAAGGACATCATAAAAATGAGTTTCCTAGAGTAAAAATATATTTCTATGATACATGTAGAATTGTGGAATATGTAACATATAAATGTCATCTTATATAACAGTATGTAAATAATCTACATACATTGTATTGTAACTTCTAAAAATCTCATAATCATGATGTAAGTAACTACAAAACCCTTCAAGAACTAAAATAAGACTTCAATAATTTTTTTTGTTGTTAGTCATAATATGACTCATGCAACTCAAACTAATATGATTACTGAAGCCAATAGGAAAGGTACTGACCCTGGCACTGCACCTAGGCACCAAAGATACTAGCTTATTAGTTTTCAAAAATGCCTAGTTAGAATAAACCTATACATAATTGAGCACCTATCCATAATTAGAATGCTTAGAATCTGGTGATTCCATAGTCATAATAACTTATGTGGGCATTTTAGTCATCACAACCCTAATATGTTAGATATGTAGGTGTACATTAAAATCAACCATGGAATGCCAAACTAAATCTTATGAAATTTGGACCACAATATTCTTATAGTTGGGAATTTTAATCTAATAGAAGAAGAGGTGGATATAGGGGACGTATCAAGGAGGTGCATAGATAAGAAGGGGAAATGGTTCTCAAAGACAACCTATTAAATTTTATGTGTGGAGAATTTAACCATGTATAGAGGAATTATCCCTCAAATTCAAAATAGTAGGCTTACTACACTTATTATCATATGTTAGATAATCATGACACGAAAGATTTTCTAATCCTAGAGAAACAACATATAAATAAAATAGTGTAGAATGTGAACTTAATCAATGTGGAGACTTAGGAATATGTTGTTATGCAAGAGATAATATGAATACATCATGTAGAGGTAAGACTATCTCCTATCGAAATGTTATAAGACCATGGCATAAATGAGGTTTGTGTAGATAAGTGTACTAAACCTACTATTAAGAAAGGCTCAATGAAAGAAGATATGTAGTTTATAAAAACCTTACAACAATAATGGAATACATAAACTAATGATGCCACCAATAATGTGTAGATATATGGACAAATAGTGTGTATTATACATTAAGAGGGAGTTGTGACTATGCTGAGAGATTTGTTTAAACTGTTGAGTACCCTAAAAAATGAGGACATATCATAGAACATATCCAAATTACTCCATAATTTATTGCAATGTGCATAGAAAGTACAATAGATAATAGATAAATTACTTTTATACATAAAGATGAAGAAGCTATGGGACATAAATGTGATGATGGACATAGAGATAATAGGGTACAAAATAACTAATGTAATCCGTGACATCACTAAGATAGTAAATATGAACCCCAAGTTGACATCAAAAGGCATTGGTAAACCACCATTGAACTACACTTAGTCACACTCAACCTTGTATATTATTGATGAGAAAAATCCATTGGATACTTAGAATAAGTGGAGATAAAAATCATAGACCTCAATTTGTGAATATGCTTTGAAGTCATTGACATGAAGATAATGACTATGAACTACCCTATACTGATTGGAAAGAAATGGGCCTATGATGGTTGGATGGCAATCAAAAAGGTCTTAGACTAGATATAATCTCACCAAGATGAAAAGGTCATCATAATACCATTAAACAAAGAAGATTCCAAACCATACATAATCCCCAAGGAACTCGACTCTCCATATTGTCCTACAAAGAATAGTTGGATGAAATTTAATTCATAGAAGGAACCATAATAATTGCAAGGTATAAAGAGTAAATTTTTTTACCAAAATTATAAAAATTCACTCCAAATTATGATAAGTAAAAAAATACCATATGAGCCTATGAAACCAACATATAATCCAATGTTGAACCATACAGATGTGTTTCAACTAGATAGGACTGATGTGTGACCTATGTCAATAAGATTCCCACTCATTCTAAAGTAGATTTTATATATCAGATAGGTTGTATAGATAAGTACTATATGTATCATATGCCAAAAGGTATTCTACCTTGAAAGATAATTTATGCAATCAATGGTGATTCAGATACTCATCTATTGAATTGGTCAAAAGGGGAGAATGAAATAATACCTTTACAAATGGTCTTTGAAATTAGGCATCAAATACCTCAATACTTTACAATTGAGGACATAAAAAATATCATTATTCAATTTTAGTTGTATGTTATAGACATTGATCAAAGGATTAGTGTACTCCACTTTGTGCTAAAAGGAATTATGCAAATTGGTGGTCAGTGCATTAGGATGAAAAGCTAGAGTAGGAATAAGTGCATGAAATTATGATCACACCATTTCAATTTCCAAATTAGTCAAGATGAGATTGGCCAATATTTCAAGAAGGGGACTATCTAAAAATCCATACGTATAGGTGCATTGAAGTTTTAAATTTAGAGGGAATCACTTATAAATATTGGGTATGTTATTTTAGGTATAACCTATGGGTTTTTCTAACTACCTGGTATATACACCAAGAGCATTTTAGGGAATGAATCACTAGACACATGTTCAACATGATTTCATCTAAACATTCATCTTTGATAATGATAACCTAATATCACATCAGTTAATAAAAAAATTAAAAGTGTTTTTATGCCATAGAAGGATTGGAGACATAGATATCTTGATGGATTCTACATCATAGTACAACTTACAACTTGAATGATGCCTTACAGACCTACTAGGAGGAAAAAGTAAAGAACATAGTAGAATGTATGCATGGCATATAATATATGAACAAGATGAGTTGATATCAAACTTTGAAGTTGAAGATATGGATCTCATATACTTATGTGAATGAGAAAGAGAAGTTGAATAGTTATTGGAGATAATCATAGGACAAACTAAAAAAAATAGACTCTGACATATTAATTTACCAGAGAAGGAAGGATAATTATTACTAAGAGATTCAATTCTTGAGGAGGAATTCAAGATGTATTAAGAACCTATGAAGGAATACATTGGAAACATTAGCATATAAGATGTTCTAAAATTGGCAAACATTAGGGATTACTAGACTTAAGGAGACATCTCAGAAGTCCTGTAACTCCTAAGGGATTAACAATATGTATTCCCTACAAATTTTACAAAAGTCAAAGTCTAAATCCTTCCCTATGGTAAATATAAATTGAATTGAAGGAGTGCACATGACCTATCAATAAAATACCATACTTCTTGAATCCCAACATGAAGATAAAGGTCAAAGCTAAAATTGATCACATACACAAATTAGGAATCATCTTTCTTATATAAAAATTTGATTTGGTACATCCAATGATAACACAACCAAATAAAACATGTGAAATCTAAGTCTATGGTGATAATCCCTTCCCCATACTTTCATAGATGAAGTTCTTAAGGATATTGTAGGACATGAGGTGTACTCATTCACAGATGGATTTAATGATTATCATTAGTTACCAATCATAGAAGAGGATTGAACCAAGACCTCATTTTACATATAATGGGGTTTACTTGCCTATAATATAATGCCTTTTGGATTGAATAATGAAACTATGGTTTTCTATAAAGACTTAGTGATTGGGTTCAATGATTTTATCCATAAGTTACTAGAAGTCTATTTGGATGATTGGACAGTGTTTTTTTAATTTAGGAATCACCTTTCAAAACTTATAAAGATGCTAGAAAGGCGTACAGTACTATGAATTTACCTTAATTTAAATAATTTTTTTTAAACCCTTAAGGGTTTTACTAAGTCATGTAGTATGTAGTAAATAAATTGTAGTGGACTAGGATAACATTGCAATAATTTTTAGGATGCCACCACTGACTAGTTCCATAGATGTAAGATATTTTATAGGCCACATTAGATATTATAATAAATTTTTAAAATGGTATGCATCTATATCCATACCCTTTAAAAATTTATTGTGCAAAAGAACATAGTTCATATCGCTAAAATCCTAACAATAGGCATTCATAATTTTGAAACAATAATTGGTCATTGTGGCAATACTAGTTTTTCTAGATTGGAGCAAGCCATGTATATGCATCATGGATAGTAATGGGAGTTATTTTAACATATCTAGGAGAAAGAGGAATAGACAACCCCATCAAAATTTTAAGAAGAAATATATCTACCATATAAAAATTTTACACTAAAACAATGTGAGAGGATTTAATAATGGTGATTAGATTTTAGAAGTTTAAACATAGCGATACCATTTGAGTTATTTATAGATCACCAATCATTGCAACATTTGGTTAATAATCCTATGGTTGGAGGAAGAATTTCTAGGTGGTTGATGTTTTTTTAGAAATTTTAGTTTCTCATAGATGTTAAACCTCGAAGGGATAATGTAAGACCTGACCATCTAAGAATATTTCACAAATGTGAGGAACTAGAGTAAATCGACGATGATTCTCCAAATGCACATCTTCTCTAAACAGATATAATCCTGGAACACTTAGAATAAATTTCACATTCACAAAAATGTTAAACCTAAAAGGGACAATGTAGAACCTGACCATATAATCATATTTCACAATGGTGAGGAACCAGAGTAAATCCAAGATGAGTCTCCAAATGCACATCTTTTTTAAACAACTATAATCCTAGAAAACCTAGAATAAATTGTAAATTTTTTAGAGTAGGGGACTTTCCCATTGCACTATCAAGAGAGATAAACTAATAAGTTAATTGCTATATGCTTCACATATACCATTATAAATGGATTTCTTTATCATCTTATCAAGGATGGGGTTTTGTGTAGAGTACTCCTAGAACATCAGTGATCATAGCTACTTAAAGAAGCAAAAAAAGGATTAATTGGTGGTCAAGTAACATGAGATTATAATAAAATGAATATCTTATAGAGTGTGTTCTAGTGTCTCCATTTTTTTAGAACATGTTATGAATCACACAATAGTGTGATGTATGTTAGCACATAGGGAAGCTAAATTAGAGGGATGAAATGATATTACATCATTTACCTACATAACAACCATTATAATAGTGGGGGATATATATTATCACCCTAAAAATCCACCCATTTCACATAATCATGTGTGATACATCATTATTAAGATGGATTACTTTACAAAGTGGGTAGAAGATTTTATGACAACTAGTTGTGGTACGAAAGACACTATAAAAGTTTTGTATGAAAACATGATTACTAGGTTTATTTGTCTAATTAAATTAGATAGTGATAAGGGTACCCACTTTTTAAATAAAATAATTAAAACCCTCACTAATGAAATCCTTATTGTGCACCATAAGAGCACAACCTATCATCCATGGAAAAATGGCTAGGAAAAAGCTATGGATAAAGTACTAAAGAAAATGCTTACAAAAATTTGTGATGTACAATGTGATGAATAGGAAGACTAAATTCATAAAATTTTATGGGAATACTATACACACTCGAAATGTGTTATAGGATTTACACTATTCCAACTTGTTTATGAAATGGAGGCAGTCATGCCTTTTTAATATGTAGTCCCTATCTTGCATATCGCTAATATCATGTGTTTGGTTGATCAGGAGTCATTGATCATTAGAATCAGAGAGTTAAACAAGATGCAAGAATAGTTAATAAATCCACATATGCCTCCACAAATTATGTCATGACAAAATTATATTCACTAAGGAATTCTAGTTGGAATAACTAGTCTTGTTATATGATAGCAAGTTTGGTGCATTCTTAGGTAAACTCAATATTAGATGGAAAGGCCCATATATAATACATGAAAAATAATTGTTTATAACTATGATTTTTAAGGAAATATAAGGAAATATTATACTATGCTAAGTGAATGGCTATAGGTTAAAGCCCTAATGCTATTAAAATTTGATTTTCAAAGTTAAGGAGGTGTTATGAAGCACTATTTTAGTTTAGGGTTTATTTTCTTATTTTAATGAATGTTTGGGTTTTTTTATATTTTACTATATATGAATAGGGTGTTTTGTAATTTTTTTTGAAGTCAAAACAAATAAAATAAGGAACAATATCACAAACAAGTAGATGATGTAATGGAAGGGGTTGATGAAGTAAGCAGGTGAATCAAGATAGACCCCAAAATAGATTATATGTCAACATCACAAAGTGAATATATAGGTATAGAGGAAGAAAATAATGATGACACATCAAATAAAACATCATACAAGAGTAAAATAGGTGCCATATCAAGTTGGAAGATGACAAATAAACAAAAAACAATCTTGAAACCCATAAATAGGTAATCAAAACTAATGAGTCAACATTAAAACCTTTACCAAGTTTGAGCCTAGTTATTTCTTAGAGTTTGAATAGATTTATGAAATCTAAATCATTCCTAGTCCCATTAAATGAAGTCAACTATGATATCCATGAGTGATGAAATCAAGTGACTTATAATGGCTTAAATGAAAAACATTAGAATTGGGAGCAATTTATGGCAAACCAAATTTGTAGATCAGAATAGTATGATTTCATCAAACAAGTGGAAGAACATTTATTCAGGTAGAGAGGATGATAAGAATAAAAATCCATAATACTTTCTCAACACAACAAATTATGCAATATAGATGTCAAAAGATTGATTCAACCTCCTAATTTTGGTGATTTTAGTGACATAATACAACTATTGTTGGGATGATACAATGAGGACAATATCTATTTGGCCCCAAATGAAACTGTTTATATCAATTAATCTACCATGGAAAGAAAAATGGGATTGGTGGCATGAGGAAATCCATTAGTGTCTTATAAATTCAATGATCCACCTATTCTATCATTAATTATAGTAGTATACACTAGAGGCATCAGATGAGTCCCATTCAATGACATCGAAGATGTACTTGTTGACATTCTTGTAGAATGTATTACAAGGTGATTCTAGTAGATAGCCACAAAGGAAATCATAAGAGTTATCATCAACATTTCCCATCACATGATTCAACTTAGTGAGGAATTCAATTGGTCATACTTCCTCATTTTTAAAATTACCACAAACATTGGGAGAACATAGAGAACTACAAATTAGACATTCTATTATCAATTTATGATATTTATTTTGGTATTAGCATAATGGAAATCTCATAAAGGTATTGTATATATAAATCTTGATCATTGGCCCACAATCAATTTTTAGAATCTCATCTAGAAGAGAGTGGAGAGTAAATGTTTTATACACAAGCAACTATCTAGCACCTAGTAGGAAAAACTTATTGAATTGGTTTCATCTTAGCATATAATCCCACCTAATGTAATTAAGTACTTGGATAGACATGTATATGTCACAAAAATCTTACATGAAACTATAATTTGCATTTATGAGCTTCCTAAGGTACCTAATGTGACATTTCCATTACTTGCTCATATGGTGACTATGTAGCATGATGCCATTCACTACAAATAATTGGTTATGAATAAAGTGATGCCTTTATAAATAGTTAGGCTAGATGACCCTACAATCACTACATCCACTATAGAGCCCATGTCACCAGATGTAGCACCTTAACATCATGGAAAGAGGAAGGTCCCTAAAGGGCACCTATATCCTTTACCTCCAACATCATGCAAGTGGAGTAAGACATGGATAGAGGACTTGGATATGATCCAAATCACAAGCAAATGTCATCAAGATGAAATTTATATAGAGATTTACGACATTTATCAAATGATGAATGTTGGCATGACTGGTAGTTTGTACAAAAAGAGAAGTAAAAAGATTTTTTTTGGAAAGTAGTGTGTATTGATCATATAAGTGAAAAGTTTCCTAAACACCTTTGGGTGGAACTATGTGTATGCCCACTATCAATTATTATAGATATTATTTATAATAAGCCCATATTTGGGAGACTATAAAATATTTCATTATAGGGGGAGTGCTTGGAATCTCTTCACATCCACATCTATTAGAACCTCTACTTAAAAGTCCTCTAGGATCACTTCAATAGAGGAAGTGCATGAAAAAAGATATGTATAGGCTATAAATTATGATGAAATAGAAGCATTAGATTACCCTATGTAAAAAACCCCATAGGATGTTCCACCATATTCTCCATTACTAAAAATAATACCACAACACAAAAAGGTGACTCTAAAGAGGCCAATGCACCCAAATACTACGGTGTCAAATAAAATGTTCCAATAATCTATTCCTACACCTTCACCATCATAGTCTACTAATCTAAATATGGATACTAAATAAATTATGTTGGATTCACTAATACCATCGGATAAATATGATACATGGAAGGAGATATTAAGGGTTGTAGAGCACCAATGAAGGAAGGAGGAGAGGATATGAAAGAAGAAACTTGATAAAAAGAGGTTATTAAGAAACAAAAACAATAGGTTGTCCTGTAACAAGATCCTAAATAATTTTAGGATAAACTATGAGCTAAGGATGTAGAGGCACTACTCAAAGAGGGTGAAAGGAAAAAAATTCAATATATGGAAGAGGAGGAGATACACAAGAAGGTTTTTGAGGATGAATAAGCCAAAAATTATAAAACCACCAATGAGGTAGCTAAGTAACAAGTTGTAGAGGAGGAAAAGAAAAATCAATCTAATGATGATATAACCAATAATAAATTGAATTAGAAGAAAATTATAATAAGGAAGAAGAAAAATAAAGGAAAGAATATGAAGCCAAGAAATAACAAGTAGAAGCAGAAAGGAAATAAAACGAAAAGGAAAACAAGAGGAAAGATGGTGTAGAAAATAAAAATCAAGAGGAATAAGAGTAGAAGCAATGCAAAGAAGAGACTACAAATAAATAAACCATTGACATATAACACAAGAGGTGGGCTGATGAATATGAGGTTAAGTGAAAGGCTACCACTAAAGCAACACAAAAGAATGTAGAAGAAGCACAACAAAGGACAATGCCAGAATCTATGTAGGAGACGATAACGTGGGTGACTATGCAACAAGATAAAATAGAGCAAGTGATTTTGGTTGCCTAAAAGTCCACATCAACTATGAGCACTATACCCCTACTATATTTTACTTCTTTAGCACAAATAAGGTGGAGTCTCAAGATCTAGGATGTTTTGGAATCCTCATCTTAGTGCATATTTTTCTCCTTTCCCATCACTTTATTACAATAGGATTTGACCAACATGGTTGCTTCTACTTTGACACTTATTCCACTGACTATGTAAGATTATTTAGATGCATCATATCTCCCACTAAAAAATTAAATCAATGGGGAAATGACATTTGAGGAGTCTATTTCCTAACAAGTTATGGATTTGAAAGAACAAGTTCAAAGCCTCAACCTAGAAAAAATGGTTCATGCCAATAGTTGTGTAAGGCCCATGAAATAATTGAATATGCCTTCCCTAGATTGGTCAAATATTTTATTGGTTATCAACATCTCTCCAATCACAAATGGCAACCCCTTTTTGTCACACACTTAGTTTCTAACTAGATATCTATTGATAAGGTTAACCAAATCCAAGTGTAGGGCCAAAATGTTAAGGCTGAGACTAATACTTTATTTGAGTTACTCATAAATAATTATCAAGATGTATCTCAATATGCCACTTAAACATGATAAGTTATCCATCACCTATTATATTAGAAGTATTAAGTAGATGCGCATGTGGTAGTGCACACTTTAATTTCATGAAGGTAAATAAAACCCAAACTATCATGGATGATAGTAGTTACACTTATGACTTGATGTATGTCACTTTAAAAGATTCAAGAATCACCCATGATACTACTATGTAGTATCTTTAGACTTATAAAAATAAAATGTTGTGCAATACCTTTGCTAGAGTACAAGTGTAGTGACAAAAAGACAACGTCAACAATCTAGTACTATATATGCATATGTGTGTGTGTGTGTGTGTGTGTGTGTGTGTGTGTGTGTGTGTGTGTGTGTGTGTGAGAGAGAGAGAGAGAGAGAGAGAGAGAGAGAGAGAGAGAGAGAGAGAGAGAGAGAGAGAGAGAGAGAGAGAGAGAGAGAGAGAGAGAGAGAGAGAGAGAGAGAGAGAGAGAGAGAGAAGGTGTCTACTACCAAGGCTAGTTTAACCATCACTAATGAAGATGACCTATTCTAGATCCTTTCCACTCAGTCTCCCACACATGATATTATGTGCATCATTCAAGAGTTTTTTTTGAATTGGCAGTCACTCAAGGTTGATCTTTCTACATTTGATTCTTAAATCATTCCCTTACTTAATAGGGCCTTATATATTATACCCAATCAAATTCTAGTCATTCTTCATGAACAAAATAGTACACCTTCTTTTGTTTTTACTCAATAATCACCATCATTAACTAATTAGTTAATGCCAACTATCAATTTTGAAATTTTGATTCCATATTTACACTTTTTTTAAGGAATGAATTCACAAGTTTCAGATGACCAATATGGTTTAAAACCTATAAAAGGCATTCCCTAGGCACACAATTTAGTTTAAAACCTAAAATTTCAATTAATTAGTGTGCATGAAGTGAAAACTACTAAATGGAATTTCATGTGATTCATGTGAATTTTATTTAAGTATCTCTAGTTTTGGGCCCATTCTCAATGTGTGTCAAATTGTTCACATTGGTGATGTTGTCTTAGGGAAAACTAAAATTTTAAGTCTATGAGAGTGTTAGTAGGAGATTATGTGAGAATATAAGCACATGGTGTATAGGTGACATGTTAGAGGGTTTATAGTTGGTTTTAATTTGTTTCTTGTTATTCCATTCTTGGATTCACACGAAATACATGTTGCAACAACTTGGATGATGTGCTTATAGTGGGTTATGTGAGAAACTACTTGAAGGTTACAAACAACTATGAATATACTAAAATTTAACCTTTGGCAGATTACAATATGTTGTATTTATTGTAGTTTTTATTAATCATGTTGTTTATTATAGTAATTCATGTTGTTATTCTTGTAGAGAGAATATTTCACTTTTCATGTAATATTTGTTCTAGAATTTGTTTCTAATCATGGTTATTATTTTAATCTATGAAGTTTAGGTAAGAAATGGATAAGTTATAAATGAGCACATGCCCATTAATAGATTCATATATATATATATATATATATATATATATATATATATTTGGGTATTTGTTTTCTATGAAGAATTGTGCTTTCAATATGTTTTTTATTAAATTTTTCTTTGAAAGTGTAGATATAATTTAATTAGTATTATTTACAATAAGTATATTATATATATTAAGTCTCCACAAAATTATTATTAGTTATATTATCCTTATGATAATCATTTTTCACTCTCTTTTTTGTGAGTTTCAAACTATTCCCATAATTAGTATTTTTGGAAGAATCTCAGGAACCTCTACTAACACTTTGAACACATACAGTTTGAGAAAATGCCACAAGATAACATCATATCAATAAATTTCATCAAAAATATGTTATAGATATAATAAATGAAGGGTGGGGGTGGGGGTGAATCAGTTATGTAATTAAATCAATTTCAATTCCAATTCTTTAAATTCTTAACCATTTAACATAATCATTCATGAAGCATATAAGCCATTCTTTAAAATGAATAAAGAAAACAATGGAAGATCAAAGCACATAACACATGACTTATGTGGGAAACCATAATGGGGGATAAAACCCACTCTTAATCCTAAAAAATAATTGACTATAGTCCTATAATAGATCATAAACAAGATACTTTAGTGAAGCACCCACTTCATAAGGAATACCACCCCCTAATCATTGATAAACACCCACTTGCCCTAGATGTTGAGCACCCACACACCACCTCTAATATCAGAATATATATAAATTTGATTTCCTTCTAATATTATTGATAAATAGCGAATAAAAATTATCTTCAACCCTTCACACTTTCTTAAGCCTTCACACACTAGCAGTGCATCCAAAACAACCTTTTGGGTCACTCTACACCTCTTCGCTCATCCTCAAACATCAACCTTATAAAAACACTATTAAAACATAAAAAAAATGACCACTAGGTCATACAAATATCCTTCACACTTATCTACTCTTCAATTCATCAACTAAGATTAATCACACTTCACTTTTCTTCGTTCATTCTATATAGAAACATTCATCTTTGTATTTGCTCTTTATAGAGTCTTCGTGATCACCACATTATTGGTTGGCCACAAGACATTACTTAACTATTAATTATTATATACCAATTATAAAAATATAAACACAACCTACATAGGTCAACCATAGCATTGATAGATCATCTTTAAGCATCAACACCTTTCAATTAGGGCCTTAGTAGCCTTTTTAGGTCCATGGAGACCTATTCATCCCTTTAACATTTCACCAAGAAAAATAGAAACACAAGACCACTTATAAGAACATAGGTCCATGAAACATAAACCCTAAGGCACACTAAATTTAGTACATTCATCACTACTCACCTCTATATATGCAAAACCATTTAATCAATTACCTTGTATATGAAAACACCATGACCAGACAAACAAGCTACTTTCAAGAAATATTTCATACTAAAGTGGATTGGTCTATTGGAGAGTTATAATGATGATGTCATGGTGTTATCATGGAAGTGTCATATTGAATGGATGAAGTAATTAGGTAGAATAAGTAATAATGACAAAGTGTGCAATGTGCTTGTTCTAGTGTGCTTTATGTATGGTTGGTTGATCTTCAATATTGACATGGATATAAAGGATCATGGATGATTATGGTGATTTGAGTATGTTTTAGAGGTCCATAATATGTTATATATTTTAAGAGCTTTTATATATTAGTATAATTCATCTAGTTGATCATAGTTTTCATCTAAATGCTTTGGTCTAGTGGAAAAAAAAATGAGTAGACAGTTTAATGATATCACCATTACCATATGGGAATGAGTCAAGTGGAGTTGGTCTTATGGTTATTATCACAATAGTCCCTAGTTTTTATATTCTATATCTTAATTCATGCATCAAATAATAGTCAAAGACATGAGGGTACAAAGATGACTTCTCAATCAGAATTCATTATTTTCCCATACTTAGCCAAATTTTCAATGTGACCAAAAAGAACAAAGTATGTTGATGAAGTTAGGATTCACATACGTTAAGGTGTCAGGACAAAATTATCATATGGATTTGTTCATTTTTTTCCCTATTTTATTTTTGATAATTATTATATCATGCGATATGGCTTGTCAAATGTAATTTATATGCAAAGTTGGGCATCTAGGTAGTTTGACTAGTTTTTACATACTTAGCCAATTTTTCAATGAGGTAGAAAGAGCCAAGTGATAATTTTGGTGGTGTTATATCTTTCACATGTGAATATATCAAGACAAACTGATCATATGGGTTTATTTAGTTTTGAGCATAGATGATTGTTGCTAAATTTGAGATTATGTGCTAAAGCATGATAGAAGTTATACAAGAGAAAATTTAGCCTCTCAAGATGGTTTTAACATGGTTGGCTTTATGATAAAATATTTTGAGAAGGAACTTTAATGTTGATATATCTATCACATGTAAAGGCTTTAGGAGCTATGTATCATGTGGTTGTATTATCTTACATAAGGAAATCATCTAGTCCAAGTTTGAGATCATGCGAGTGAGCACAAAAGAAGTTATTGAGGTGAAAAAATGGCTACTCAGGTATATTGAAAGGGTCCCCATACTTATTAATTTTTTAAAGAGTTAAAGATCGAGCTAGATCAATAGTGAGTTTTTCTATAGGAAGTTAGGATGCAATGAGATGAGGGTAAGTGTGTGATGTTTAATGACTAAGAAAAGGTATAGGTTAAAGATCCAATGACGAGTGGGAATTTATACATATTGATCGAATGTTGAGCATTAATAATTATAGACCTATTTGATCCACATAGATTTATGGATCATTTTGAGTCAACATTTTAAGATTGTATGAGATGAGGTCCTTGTGACAAATTTAACATTTGGATTTGGTAGACTACGTGTTAAAGATAAATAAATATCGATGGTGCATATTCAATATGAGCTGAGAGGACATGATATTTGAGCATTGTGTTCGAAGGTTAATAGTGACCATTTGACTTCAAATATTTGAATTTAACATAGGAAAAACTAGATCTCTATTTTTCATCCATATATTTTGAAGAAGTCAAATTTATTGGTGTTGTAGAAACCAAATATGAAGAGGACTCCATGGCATATATAATGAACCTGATTTGAAGATTTGGAAATGAGTATAATCAAAGATATTGAACCTAGAAGTTGACAACGTGTTCATGCTTATTATACAAGTGACTCGAGAAGGATATTCAATCTTGTATTGATGTTTCATAGTGAATTGGATATTGGGGAGTATTATAGACTCTATGAGGATACTCTATGTGGATTTTGGAGGTGTGATCAATCTATTTTTAATTTGAATAGTGATTAATAAGCTGATTGTGTATTTGTTAATGGTGTTTTTATGTATAAGGTCTTTGTTTGAGTTGTTTGAACATATGCAGAGGTGAGATAAGGTAACTATGATCATTTGAGGATGTCTTAGGGAATATAATTAGTGGACCCATGTATTGGAACATGGTCCCATGTTCTCATTTTTCTCATGTGTGTGTCAAATGGATGAATAGGTATCTATGAGACCCATGATAGTTATAAGGGTCTTATTTAAATGTGTAGTTACTTAAGGGTGACCCATAGATGCTATGGCTGACTTATGTAGATTATATTGAGGTGTATCTTGGTATGATAAATGTCTTAAGGGTTAAGACATGCCTAATTACTGACCATGATGGTGTTGATCAATATTTATCTATAAATAGTAGAACCAAAGATGATGGGCTCTATATTTTGTGTGAGAGACTAAGGAGTGATTAGAGAGAGGCTGGTGTGTTTATTTTATGGAATGAAGGAGGGGTAGAGTGACTTGAGGATGAATTAAAGAGTATAATAGATTGAGGATTGTTTGTATTACTCATTGGTCATAATTCTATTAGCATAATGGTGTGCTTATTATTTGAGTGTGAGTAAAGGTGAAGTGCGATAAAAGGAGGTCCATCATCAGGTATTTTAAACATTAGTGAATAGGTGGTTGTGTTCATAGGTTTTATTATGGTAGCTGAACATCTAAGGTAGTTGTAGCCTCATTGTAAGGTATTTCTTGTTAAAAGGTTTGGTTGTTGTAGCTTAGCTAGATAGGTGTGATAACACCTTGTGAGATTTTGGACTCATGAAATAGGGATTGTAGTTCCTTGATCATTTGTATATGGTCTAAATTGGATCTTATTATTATAAGATAGTAGTCTAATTATAGGTTCTAGTTTCTTATATTCCCCAAGAGTGTTTCCCATGTATGCCATGTTTTATGTCATTGATCTTACATTGTCTCTCTTGCTCATTAATGTGAATGTTTTGTATGCTTCATGAATTCTTGTGATAACTAATTAAGTGTTTGAAAATATTAGAATTTAAGTTTTATTATTTATTCTCATTGGTTCACCTCCCCATCTTAGTGATTGTACCTCTAATAATTAGTATCAAAGTAGGTCCTTCATGCAAAGTTTAACAACTTGAAGGTGATCAAAGGTACAATGGTAAACAAATAAGTTGTTGATTATCTTCAAGATAATCTATTTTTTACTTTATCAGAAGTTAATAATCTTAAGACACAAGTGCAAAATCTAGATGTAACACTCAAGAATCTGTAGGTCATGGTGAATACAGGTCTCAATCAAAGGATGGAATAGTGTGAAAATAAAGTCTTGAATTATTCATATATACTCTTATCTAAGGATAATAAGTATTTTAGCTTCACCAAAATAATCAAGAATGAAAACCCATTGGGTAATAATAGTCAAGAGAAAAGAGGGTCAAACATGAACAATGTCTTTAATGGGTATTACTTCTCCTACAATGAATTTGGTCATAGATATAAGGATTTTTAGCTCTCTCAAAAGATCAGAAAGGATCACACATGTTACAACTATAACCAAAAAGGTCACATATACAATAACTACAATAGATCCTTTTATAAAAAGAACATATAAGTCATTGACACTATCAAATGGTTTAAGAAGACCAAGTTTAAAGATGAAAAGAAGAAAAAATTAAGAAGATCATAAAAGGAAGAGTGATTATTTATTTAATAAACTTTGCATACTCAAAAAGATGAGAAAAAGAGATGGTTCATAGATAGTGGATGCTCAAATCATATGATAGGAGATGAGAGCAAGTTTATATCTCTCAAAAAGATCAACCCAGGTGTAGTTAGATTTGGTGAAAACAAATTTTCTAACATAGTCACCAAAGGTACTATGATTTTAGACAATGGTCATACTAGAATTGATAATTTTTTATATGTACAAGGTTTAGAACATAATCTTTTAAGTATGAGATGAACGTGTAAGCAAGGAATTTTTTTAATTTTTCATGATTATGTATATGAAATAAGAAAGGCAAAATCTAGTAGATTAATTGGAAATATTCATAAAATAGATAACAACATGTATGAATTACATAAATCCAAGAAATTAGAGTGATTAATATGTCAATTTAAAGAAAATTGGCTTTGGCATAAAAGACTTGGTCCTATAAATTTTTGATAATGTGATAAAAATCAATTCAAAGGGGTTGGTAAGGCATATGCCTAGGATTTCTAAGATTCTTCATTCTTTTTGCAAGGCATGTCTTCATGGGAAGCAAACCAAGAGAAGATACAAAACCAAGAAGTTCTCCACTATAGATCTATTAGATTTAATCTACACTGATTTATGTGGACCTATGAGAACTTAAATTATTCAAGGTAATAGTTACTTCATGCTTCTCATTGATGATTTTACTAGGATGACTTGGATATTCTTTATTAAAGAAAAATTAGAATACTTTGCAAAATTTGTGGCATTCAAAGCTCTTATGGAAAATGATAAATGTTCAAACATCAAGTGTGTGAGATCAAACAAAGGAGGTGAGTTTTGGTCTCATAAGTTTGATGATTTATGTGATGAACATGGGATAAGAAGACAATATTTTGTTTCTAGAACACCATGAAAAAATGGTGTGGTTGAAAGGAATAATAAGACTATTGTTGATATGGGTAGAACCATGATTCAAGATGTGAAAATATCAAATGGCTATTGAGAAGAAGCAGCCAAGACTTCTATGTACATCCTAAATAGGTGTCAAATTATAGTAAATAGTAATAAGACACCTTATGAGTTATAGAAGAATAGAGTAGACAATTTTAAACATTTTAGAGTGTTTGGGAGTAGGTGTTTCATCAAAAGAGATGAATAAAATCTTGGAAATTTTGATTTAAGACCTGATGAGGGCATCTTCTTAGGTTATTATTCTATTAGTTCTACCTATAGATGATTCAACAAGAGATTTCATAAGATTATTGAAAGTTCAAATGTAAGGGTAGATGAGACAAGTAGAGTCAAGAAGCCAAAATTTCAAATAAGTGATTCAATTCAGAATGCTATTTCAAACAAAGACAAGTTATGTGTTCAAACAGATGATGAAGATGAAGAGGAAAAGGAAAGGAAAGATACTAAATCTCCCTCTAGAAGAATTCAAAAAGGTCATCCAATCTCTGAGATTATTGGAAATGTTGGTGCAAATTTATAGACTAGAAGGAGAATGTTGATCAATCAAAATCAATAAGACTTAGCTTCATTATCCATGATTGAACACAAAACGTTTATCAAATCTAGCAAAGATGAAAGTTGGAATGATGCAATGGATGAAGAAATTAATCAAATAGAAAGGAATGAAACATGGGACTTATTTCCTAGACAAAAAGATAAAAATATGATAGGTACCAAATGGGTTTTCAAAAACAAGATGAATTATAATGAAGAGAGAAGACCAATATGTTGGTTGAAGCTAGTCCTGAGGTAAGTATAGATCAAAGTGAATATCCAACTATTGTTGAGCATGCTTCATATAAAGAACATCAATTGTATTTACCTATTGATGATGTTCCAAGCTTCAAGGAATATTATTTAGATGAATATGTATGTCATGAATCTATGTTGTCTCCATGCATTGATAATCCAATCATAGAAGAAAAGGAGAATGTTGTAGTGGTTGAGGAAGTTATTTATCTTAAGCCAAAAAAGAATAAGAAGAATAACTGTAAGTATAAATTGAGCAAGGAGGAGATGGAATATGAAGATTTGTTTTTGTTTTAGATCATTGAGGTATAGAGGGTGTCTCTATATGTGCTTCTTAATATATTCATTTCAAGTGGAGAAGCAAGTGTTGTTATGGTGTTTTTCAATTAGAACAGTCTACAAGGTCAGATTGAAGGTTCCTAGGTGGCTTAATGAGATTTATGAAAATGTCAAGAAGTGTTTGGTGCTAAAAAATGTCTATGCTTTTCTTTATGGTAGACTCTAGGTTTTTTTGAGTTTTGAAGGTATGTATGTGCCAATTAAGGATTTTTGAGTGCTCTTGGTTTTCTCTATTTTTGGTTTAAAGCCAAGCAGGCTTAAAATGGTTTATAGGATGTATGGGTTCCCAAAGGTATGAAATCTCAAATTTTGGTCGATAAGTGTGTGATGGGGTTCTATAGGTGTGAAAAAAGTTCTATATATGTGTGTTGACTAGAAGGATGTTTGTTGACCTTGTTTGCTTTGAGTTTCTAGGGTTTTTGGCTTTGCTAGAAAACTGGTTTATCTTTTAAATTGAAGTCTAAGGATTATTAATATGTTTAATGGGAAAAATGTGTGGTAAAATATATATTCATATATAATTTAAGCTTTTTTATTCTAAAATTATTTAATTTTTTTCTCTATATGGAGGGTTAATTAGCTAGTAAATTTTTAAATAAAGCATGTTACATATGATGGGCTTGGTGATACAAATTTTTGTTCTTAAGTGGGCATATGAGAGTAATCTAGATAAGAATTGTTAGGTTTTTAAGATGTGTATATTGAAAATTGTGGTATATTCAATTTTTAGGTAGGGCTATAAAGAGGCTAAACATGGCTTGTTTGAACAAGAGTGCTTTTTGCTTAGTTTCTCCAAAAGATAAAGGTATGTGTGTTTCAAGGTAAGTTATAGCATTGGTTTAGTGCATGTTTCCTATTTGGTGAGTGGCATGAAGTTTTGTTGTTGTTCCTTATGGTAGACTAAGAGAGAAGGCTAGTAAGCTGGTTCTTCATGATTTATGGAGATCTAAAGATGCTCAAAAGGTGAAATTAATCAAAAATATTAGGCGAAGTCCCTCTCAGATGTTTCTTCATGAGTTACATCATATTTTACTAATTTTGTGTTTCTTTCTTCATTGGTTTCAGTGCTTGATTGAAGATAGTATTGGCATGGAGCAAGAGGAAGTTGTCAAGACAAGAAGAGGTTAGCTCAAGGTAAGGGGAATTTGTATCATCTTTTAATATGATCATTTCCTATTTTATGGTATTTTTAGGTCGTTAGGATTAGTTGGTTCCCAATTTGTCATTATGTTAAAGGGTGAGAAACTTTATGTTATGGAAATTTCTTGTTGTGGGAGTATTTGAATAAGGATAAGGTGAGTTGTATATTATTATATCTGATGGTTGTTGACATCAATGAAAATGGGGAGATTATTAGAGATTTATCATGATGATGTCATGGTGTTGTCATGTAGGTGTCTTGTTGAGTGGATGAAGTACTTAAGTAGCCTAAGTAACAATGACAAAGTGTGTAATGTGCTTATTCTAGTGTGATTTATGTATGGTTTGTTTATCTTTAGTATTGACATGGATATAAAGGATTAAGGAGTATGGTAATTTAAGCATGTGAAATAGGTCCATAATATGTTATCTATTCTTGGAAAGTGTGTATTAATTATTATAATTCATCTGGTTGATCATAGTTTTCATCTAAGCACTTTGGGTCTAGTGGTAGAAAATCAGAGTAGGTAGTTTGATGATGTCACCATTGCCACATGGGAATGAGTCAAGGGGATTTGGTCATATGGTTGTGATCACAGTAGTCCCTAGTTATTATGTGCTATATCTCAAGTCATGCATCAAAATGAAATTAAATATATTAGGGTGAAAAGTTGGGTTCTCAGTCAAAATTCATTCTTTTTCCATACATAGCCAAATTTGCAATGTGGCTATAAAGATCTAAGTAAGCATGTTGATGAAGTCAGCATTCACATGCATGGAGGTGTTAGGATAAAATTATCATATGGGTTTATTCATTTTTTTTCCTATTTTATTTGTGCTAATTTTTAGATCGTTGAATATAGTATATCAAAATATATGAATATGTAAAGTTGGGCTCCCAAACAATTTGACTGTGTTTTTTTATATTTATCCAAAGTTACAATGAGGTAGAAAGAGTTGAGTACAGATTTTGATGGTGATATATATTGCATGTGTGAAGGTGTCATGAGAAATAATCATATGGGTTTATTTGGTTTTGACTATAAATTTTTTTCATTAAATTTGAGATTATGTATCAAAGCATGGTAAAACTTATACAAGAGCAAACTTGGCCTCTCAAGAAGGTTTTGACATGGTTGGCTCTATGATAGAATATTTTGAGAAGACACTTTAATGAAAATATATATCACACATGTGAATTATTTAGGCTATGTGTATAAAATGGTTAGATTCTCATATGGAAGGAGATCATCTGGTCTAAGTTTGAGATCATGCAGGTAAGCACAAAAGAAGTTATTGATGTACAAAAATGGCTACTCAAGCATATTGAAAGGGTCCCCATACTTAGTCATTTTGTAATGATTTAAATCTTGAGAAGTCAAGATACAATGAGATAAGGATATGTGAATGGTTTTTAACAAATGAGTCGAGGTACATGATAAGGATCCAATGGCAAATGGGTATTTGTACAGATTGATCAAATGATGAGTGTTGATCATTATAGACATGGTTGATCCACATAGTTCAACATACCACTATGATTGAGGTTTAATGTTTAACTTTGATGGACTATTTGTTAAATATTTATCAATATCGATGGTGCATATTCGATCTAAGCTGAGAGGAGAAAAAATTCAAGCATTGTGTTCGAAGGTTAACTATGACCATTTGAATTCAAATATTTGAATTTAACATAGGAAAAACTAGATATCTATTTTTCATCCACATATTTTGATAAAATTCAAATTTTTTGGTGTTATAAAAATAAAATATGAATAGGACTCCATGGTGCATCTAATTAACCTAATTTTAAGATTTATCAGTAAGTAGAGTTAAAGATAGCCTAGAAGTTGACTATGTCTTCATGCTTATTCTACAAGTGACCTGAGAAGGATATTCAAGCTTGTATTGATGTTATTTCAATGTTTCATGGTGAACTAGATCTTGGGGATTATTTTAGACTCCATGAGAATCATTTTTGTGAATTTTATAGGTGTGATCAATCTATCTTGAATATGAACAATGCTTAATAAGTTGATTGTGTATTCATTAATGGTGTTCTTATGTATAAGGTCTTTGTTTGAGTTGTTTGAGCATATGCAAAGGTGAGGTAAGGTAATTGTGATCATTTGAGGATGTCTTAGGGGACATAATAAGTAGACCCATGTATTTGAAAGTGGTATTGTGTTCTTTTTTTCTCAAGGATGTGCTAAATGGGTGAATAGGTCTCCATGAGACCTATAATAGCTACAAGGGCCTTATTAAATGGTGTAGTTTCTTAAGGGTGACCTATAGATTCTATGGCCAACATATTTATATTTTATTGAGATGTATCTTTGTATGATATATTTCTTAAGGGTTAAGAAATTCCTAATGGCTAACCAAGATGGTGTCGATCAAGATTACTCTATAAATAGTAAAACCAAAGATGATGGGTTCTAAACTTTGTGTGAGAGACTAAGGAGATATTGGAGAGAGGTTGGTGTGTGTGTTTTATAGATAAAATGATGGGTAGAGTGACCTAAGGATGAATTTAAGACAAAAATAGATTTAGGACTTTTTTTATGACCTATTAATAAGTCCTAATTTTGTTGGCAAAATAATGCACTTTTTATTTGAGTGTGGGTGAAGGTGAAGTGTGATATGCAGAGGTCCATCATCAAGTGTTGTAGACATTAGTGAATAGGTGGATGTGTTCATAGGTGTTGTTGTGGTAGCTCAACATATAAGGTGGTTTTAGCCTCACTACAAGGCATTACTTGCTAAAAGGTCTAGTTTTTATTGTAGCTCAGCTAGATAGGTGTGGTAGCACCTTGTGGGATTGTAGTCTCACTAAATAGGGATTTTATTTCTTTGATAATTTGTAGATAGTCTAAATTATATCTTATTATTATTGTACAATAGTGTAATTGCATGTTCTAGTGGGTTTTATTCTCCAAGGGGGTTTCCCACATATGTCATGTGTTATATGGTTGATCTTGCATTATCTCTCTTGATCATTGAGTGAATGTTGTTTATGATTCATAAATGTTTGTGGTAACTGATTAAGTGTTTTGAAAGATCAAAATTTATGTTGGATTATTTGGGCTCATTAATTCATGACCCTTTTAGTGATTATACCTCTAACATGGTCAAACCTCTACAATCCATATAGATGATCCACATGGAGTCTATAACACTCTCAAATATATAAAACATCATGAAACATCCAAATATCATGAATAAAAACTAAAACACCCTTCTCAGGTCCTTAATAAATTAAGTCCAAAACTTTGCTCAAATTTGAGCCACAATAAATGTAATTATATGATTAGTCAAACCTTCTAATCAAATTTCTAGGATTTTCCTTGAAGTTCTCTACCACTTTAATTTTTTAATCCATTATAAAATCCATCCATTTACTCAAGATATATATCAAACAATCATGACTAGTTTCCTTTTTAAAATTCAAATATTTGAATTCCAACGGTCACTAAAAATTGCAAATTTGACTCAGTATAAAAAAATGAAATCTATCTGGGAGATCAACTTTGCACCACCATAAATTTTGATATAAATCATGTCAAGGCATGAAATTTTAAAAACATGCTACAGGAATAAAATTAAATAAATCCATATGACCACTTTATTTTGACACCTTCACATGTGTGAATTCTGACATCATCAATTTGCTTACTCAAGAAACTCTACTAAGATGACTAGAATAACATAGACCTTCACAAGACTACTCAAATGGATTATTTTAACTTAAAAAAGTACACCAATAAATTATTACACCCCTTAGGTCCTATGTATAAAAAACACATCATCATCAACATCCATAACAAGACCAATACTTATAGGGTCTCATGCCAACTATGTGAGCATAAATATACAATTTGTCATTGAGGACCAAGCATACATATCATCTCATGGACACTCTTGGAAACATTTGAGACATAAGTTACAAAAAATAAATAAACTCCCACTTTATCATTGATGTCAATACTTTTAAACACCAACACAAAGTTATACACATACTCTTTCTCCCTCTACAAACACTTTATTCCCCTTTGACACAATGACAAAGTGGGACTACTTATTGATACTAAGGACATATAAATGTTTTCAAATCTAATAAAAATGAGATACCTCATATGAGAGATGATAGAAACCTCCTATCACTATGCATACCATTTCTTATTATGACTACTTCAAACTTGCTCATTGACATCTCTTTTTTGACCATGTACTGCTATGTGTAGAATAAACACACAATATCAAGAAAATAAGAGTGATCAAACCTCAATAGAAATAATAATAACTCCCCCTAAGTCATCTAATCTTAGGTACCCCTTGAGAACCTTCAGACCATCTCTAGCCATGATGAAACTTCATAGTTGTCTTCAAATTCTCTTTCATAAGCCACCCATAGAATGGATATTATAGCTATTTATCAAACACACATGATGAAAAAATCCAAATAATAAACATATTTAGGTACAACCATACATTTTTATTTTGGAGAAAATGACCAAAAAGTTTGTTTGAGTCACCTAGCCTTATCTAGAGGTCTAAAAGCCCTACCTCAACCATGTAGAGCCCATAACTTCCTATGTATTCACTTTTATGACTTTGAACTTCATATATAATGTAAAATCATATTCCCCCTTGTGCATGCCAATTTTAATCACCCAATTACTCATATGCATCATAACTCCTTCACAAATTGACCTACTAATTAGCCCTCCATTTGCACAAATGCTTAACCATAAAATAAACTATACACTTCTAGATGATTGTAAAGTACTTTTTGAGCACCCATTTGGCCATTCAAACTAATTAATTATCCTAAAACCTTAACTCATTTGGGATGGTCACTAACCCACATGGGCTAAGATAATAGGGAATCAAAAATAAACATGGTCAACCTACCATGTTCTAGTCAATTCCAATTTCTAAAAATAATCACACACTTGGAGGTCAAAAAATCACACTAATGGACCAATTATTGAGGTTTAACTCCTTGGGGAACCCATATAACCATGAAATGGTTTTTGGCCTGCAAACCCTCAAGCAAGAACTATGATACCCAAGAGCCATCAAAAAACTTCAAATGGAGTTAAATACATCTTCATTACCTATCAACACTTTGAAAACACATGTATAATGTCCACACACCTTTATAAATCATAAAATCACTTTGATAACTTGTAAATCTTCATTTGACACCTAGAAAGCTCATGATTGTGCTTGTAGACCTTGTTTACATAGCAAACACAAATCCAAAACAACATAAAAAGATCATGGAAGCCTTTTGACATTTCCAAAACACCTTTTTCACTTATACACATCAAATCTAACTATCCTTAACCCTTTTTTGGTCTCATAGACTACATAAATTGTCATGAATGGTTCTTTTAACCAAATTAGCACATCGAAATGCATGGAACACATTTAGACAAGTCTTATCCACACTCCAAATAAATCTTACCTTCATTATTCATGATTTCACCAACTAAACCAAGATTCCAATATTGACTAAGAATTGTCTTTAGGACCAATTTCCTTGAACAGGTCTCTTAAAGATTTTCATCACAAACCTCAAGAGAAATATTGTGAACTTGTTAATCCCCCTTAACCAATGAACTTATATTGATTTATATAAAAGGATATGAATCTTAATATGTCTTAGATATTTAAATGTTGATTTTGTCAATGGTTTAGTCATAATATCTATAAGTTGTTCTTTTTTAGGCACATAATCCAAATTAACACTTTGATTACTCACTTATTCTCTCAAGAAATGATATCTAATAAGAATTTTCTTAGTTTTTGAGTCCATAATAGGATTATTTGAGATACTAATTTCACTATTATTATCATAATATATAGTACAATTTCTATTTTTTCTTACCTTATAATATTCAAGGTTTGCTTCATCTATATTACTTGAGTACAATAGGAAGCAATGGCTATATATTTAGCTTATGCAATTGATAAGGATATAGAGGCTTATTTTTTACTTAGACAAGACACTAAGCATTTACCAATGTAGAAAACACCACCACTAGTACTCCTCCTATCATCCACACATTTTTCTTGATCTACATTAGTGTATGTCTTTAGAGTGAACTCTTTGTTCCTGGGGTACCATAAAGCATATTTTATGGTGCCCTCGAGACACCTCAAGATCCTTTTGATTGATTTCAAGTGAGACTCTCTAGGATCATCTTGAAACCTACCTACAAGGCCTAATCCTTGCATTATATTTGGCCTAAAATTAGTAGAGTATAAAAGACTTCAAATCATGGATCTATACAAGGTTTGATCAACCTTTGGTGAATCATATTTTTTACTTATCTTGCATCTTATGATCATTAGAGTACTCATTGGATTACAATCCATCAGTCAAACTTCCTTAACATATCCTTGATGTATTTTTCTTATGAAATGAATATCCATGCATTAATTTGGTTAATCTAAAATCTTAAGAAGAAATAAATTTATCCCAACATTGACATTTCAAACTCAGTCTTTATAGCATATACAAAATCTCTACTCATGTTGTCATTGTTAGATCTAAAAACTATGTCATCAACATTGACTACCATTAATAATTAATGACTACCTTATATATTAATATACAAATTATTTTCAAATACCCCTCTTTTGAAGACTTAGCTCAATAGAAACTTATCTAACAATACCAAGCGCTTGGAGCTTATTGAAGATGATATAAATCCTTATTTAGTTTACAAACATAGTCTTGATTACTTGTCATGAAAAAACCTTCAAGTAGCTCAATGTAGACTTCTTCATTTAAGTTTCCATTTAGGAAATCATATTTCACATCCATTTGGAAACATTTGAATCTTGCATATGATAATAATAGTCTAATTGCTTCCATTCTTACCACAAGAGCAAAGGTATCATCAAAGTGTATTCCTTCAACTTGAGTATATCCTTTACACACCAATCTAGCCTTATTATTTATGAGCTCTCTTTTCTCATTCATCTTATTTTTGAATACCCACTAATTACCTATCATATTTTTATTTTTTAGCCTATGTATCAAGTCTCATGTTTCATTATTTACTATTTGATCAAGTTTCTCATAGATTGCACATGTCAAATTCTCATCTCTACTAGCTTCCAATAATGTTTTGGGTTCATCCTTGGATAATTGAGTTGTGTCTTATTGATTTTGATTGATCAACATTGTCTTTCTAGTCTTCAAACTTTCATTCATATATCTAGTTACCTGATAAGCTAGATGATCCTTATGTATTATCATAGATGGAGCTTAGTGTCCTATCTTACCTTTTCCTCTTCATTATCTAATTTAATGGGCATGCCTTAATTATTTAAGTTAGGGTTATCTATAGTGTCATTTATCTATAAGTTAGACCTCTTGATTTCACCTAATTCTTCAACTCTTACATTTTAACTTTAAATAACTTTGTGAAGTCTCTTAATGAATAATCTATAACCAGAACTAATAGAAGAATAAACTAAGAAGATGCCCCCATTAGATGTTTAATCAAATTTACAAAGATTTTCTTCATCCCTCTTGATAAAACACTTGCTCCTAAACACTCTAAAATGTTTGATATTATCTTCCCTATTATTCCATAGCTCATATAGAGTCATATCACCATTTAATCTAAATTGGCATCTATTTAATATGTACATTGATGTATTATCCACCTCTTCCCAAAATCCATCTGATAGTTTTGAATCTTAAAGCATGGTTCTACTAATCTCTTAGATAAATCTATTTTTTTTGTAAACTAACCTATTCTATTTTTTTTGTAAAGTCACCTCCTCTTTTTGATCTCACACACTTGATTTTTTATCCCTTTTCATTTTCCACAAGAGATTTAAATGCTTTAAACCTTTCAAAGGCTTACAATTTTTATTTGACGAAATATATCCAAGTCATAATAAAATCATCAATTAATATCATGAATTAGTTGCTACCTTGGATACCTTGAGTTCTTCTAGGTTCACATAGGTTAGTGTGGATCAAATCCAATGGTATTTTGGTGGAATCCTCCTTATATTTGTAACTTCTTTTAGTTTGCTTCCCATGAAGGCATGCCTTGTAAATAATATGAGGAATCTTAATGATTTTAGGCATATGCCTCACTAACCATTTTAAACTAATCCTCACTAGGTTGTCAAAATCAAATGTTTAAGTCTTCTATGCCAAATCCAACTTCCATTTAATTTATCCATGAAACACTCCTCTCTTTTGGATTCATGAAACACATACAAGTTCTTGTTTGCCTTGTGAATATTTGTTACTAATTTTCCAAACTTGGCTCTTCTCAATTCACACCATTTATCATGAAAAGTTAGAACATTTCCTTGCTTACACATTTTTCTAACACTTAAAATGTTGTCTTTCAAACCTTTTACATTAAAACATTTTCAGTTTTAGTATGACCATTATTTAAAGTTACAGAACCTTTATCAACTATGTTAGTAGAATTAATGTCACCAAATCTTTTAAACCTAAATTATTCTTTTTGATAGAGATAAAATTTCTCTTGTCTCCTATCATATCACTTGATCATCTACTATCTATGTACCATTTATTATTTTCATCCTCTTGAGTATGTAAGGTAGTTTAAACAAACACTGACTCTTCCTTTGATGCACTACCTAAATTTTTCTTCTTCGTTTCTTCAATATTGGATTTATCTTCCTTGAACCATTTGATGGTGTCAACAACTTGTATGTCCTTTTCCCAATAGGCCCTCTTGTAGAACTTGGATATCTAACCCTTTTGGTTTTAGTTTTAGCATATAACCTCATTTCTATTATTTTAAGAGAAAGTATAGACCCTATATCTATGATAATAATGATTACAAGTGTAATAGTACCCATTTAAGACATAACTATAGTTTTTCATGTTAGACATTCCTTTTACTTGACCACCAATAACCTAATAATTTTCATCTTTAAATTATTTGGTATAGTTAGGAATCCACTTGTCCTTAGATAAAATCACATCTATATATGTCATAGATCTACATTATAAATGATCTATTCTTTGATTCAATCTTTTATCCATCATTTCCTACAAATTTTTGACTATTGTTTCTAGTTTATCTATTTGTGTCTTCACACCATCAATGATTGCATTAATATCATAAAATATTGAGGAAGTTTGATCTAAATTTTTACTTCCTTTCTTGTTTTTCAAAATTTCATTCTCTTCCTCTAGACATTTGATCTTTGATAAAGCACACACTAGTTCACCTTAAAGATATGTCTCAGCTTCTTTGTTATCCATATGATCCATTTTACCTTAGATTACCTTCAAGTGGTTAAACTTGAAAAGAAGGTGTGGCTTTGATACCAATTGTTAGAGGTATAATCACTAAGAGGGGGGGGGGTGAATCAATGATGTAATTAAATCAACATCAATTAAAATTATTTAAACTCTTAACCATTCAACATAAGCATTCATGAAACATACAAACCATTCATTTCAATGAAAAAAGAAAAAAATGCAAGATCAAAGCACATACCACATGAATTATGTGGAAAAACCTCATGAGGGATAAACCCACTCTCAAACCTAAAAACAAATGGACTATAGTCCTATAGGAGATCATAAATAAGAGACATTAGTGAAACACCCACTTCATAAGGAGAACCAACCCATGAGCATGAACAAACACCCACTTACCCTAGATGTTGATCACCCACACAAAAAATTTGATATCAACACCTTCATAACTTTGGTTACCTTCCAATATGATGGATAAATATTTAATAATAACTCTCTTCAACCATTCACACTTTCTCAAGCCTTCACACACTATTAATGCATCTAAAATAACCTTTTAGATCACTCTAAACCTCTTCACTCATCCTCAACCATCAATGCTATAAAAAATTATCAACACATTAGAAACATCACCACTAGGTCAAAAACATATATTTCACATTACTTTTCTCTTCAATTCATCAATAAATCTTACTCACACTTCACCTTTCTTCACTCATTATATATAGAAACCTTCATATTTATTTTTTCTCTTTATAGAGTCTTCATGATCACCACATTTTTGATTAGCCAAAAGACATTCCTTAAAACTTAATGCTTTTATCCCACATATAAAAATATCAACACCACATACATAAGTCAACTACAGTATTGATACATATCCCATAAGCAACAACACCTTTTGATTAAGCCTAAGTAGCCCTTTTAGGTCCATGAACATCTATTCATCCCTTTAACATTTCACCGAGCAAAAAAGAACCAAAAGACTAATTATAAATTCATAGGTCCATGTGAAATGAACCCTAAGATAACATAAATTTATTACATTCATCACTACTCCCATATACATATGCAAAACCATTAAATCAATTGACTTGTACATGTAAACACGATGGACAAACAAACAATCAACTTTAAAGGAATAGTTCATACTAAACATGGATTGGTGAAACCTTAAAAATACATAAATATGATCCTCATGGAGTATAAAACACTTTTTAATTGATATAACATCATGAAATATCAAAATATCATAAATACAAACTAAAACACCCCTCTCAAGTCCTTAACAAATGAAGGTCAAACCCTTAGTCAACTTTAAAGCATAATAAATGTAATTGTATAGCCAGTCAAACCTCCTAATCAATTTACATGGATTGACCTTGAAATTTTATACCACTTTTATTTATTCCATCATCAAACTCATCCATTTTCTCAATATATAGATCAAACAATCAAAACTAGTTTCCTTTATAAAATTCAAATATTTGAATTCCAATGATCACTAAAAATAAAAAATTTGACTAAGTATAAAAATAATTAAATCTACATGGTAAAGAAACTTTGCACTAACATAATTTTTGATAGACATAATGTCAAGGAATATAATTTAGAACACATATTATAGACAAAATATTTAACAAATATTTGTGACCACTTTCTTCTGACACTGTCACATGTGTAAATTTTGATGTCATTAATTTGCTTACTCAGCAAACTCTGCCAAGATGACTAGAATAATGTATATCTTCATAAGAATAGTAAAATGGATTATTTTAACTTTCACAAGTACACCAATAACTTATTACACCCCATAAGGTCTATGTATCAAGAGCACATAATCAAAAACATCCATACCAAGATCGAAACCTGTAGGGTCTCATGCAAATTATATGAACATGAAGGTACACTTTATCATTAAGGACCATGCATGCATATAATCTCATGGAAAATCTTTGTCACCTTAGAGACATTATTGATAACACCTCAATGCATTATTGAGTCACTTTTGGAAATGTATTTTAGTATCCAAGAATATTATTTCCTTATTGAACAATTCATCATTCCATCTTATGGTTGTCTAGAATCATAAATGATATGAAAAATAATTGGTTTTATCTCCATTTGGTACCATGTATTACATATTTAACTTCAATACCATACCATTCCCATTGATTTATCCCATCCCTTAAAAAATAATTCATCCACAACACTTCCTATTTCACCTTACTCATTAAAATGCTCTATTATATAGGTTAAGATGGGACATTATTTCATTGTTTAAATTTATGATAAGATTAGACATGAAAGTCATATTATTTTAATGGTACTCACTAAGAAACTAATTTTTATAGGGTATTACTTGATAACATTGGAATATGATGCATGTGCATATGTCAATAATTGTGTCACTTGTCCAAAACATGGTAAAATAATCCACAATCCATCAAAATAATTTAATATGATCATATCCCCTTGTATATTTTCAAAATGGGGAATAAATGTCATTAGGAAGATAAATCATAAATCATCTAATGACCATAAACACATCCTTATAAATACCAAGTATTTTACTAAGTGGTTTGAGGCCATTTCACTCACTTATGTAATTGGCATGCAAATTTACAAATTTATCCTAAATTACATCATTTTATTTTATTTAATCCCATCCAATATAATTTTTCATAATTGAAATTTATTTAATAATAATGATATTAAAACCATCTATACATAGTTTCATATTAAACACAGATTGTCAACTCCCTATTATCCTCAAGGTAATGGTAAAGATGAGGTATCAATTAAAACCATTGTGAATATCCATATAAATATTATCAATGATGTTGTCCATGATTATAATTTATAATTATTTCATTCCTTATGGGCTTATAAAAAAACATCGACACTTTTATTGGTACCACACTCCATTCCCTAGTTTTTGGCTCAAAAGTTATCCTCCTTATTGAGATCAAGTTGTTCTGCTTACACATTTAATTGAAGGATATTATTGATGATGATTATTATAGATTATACTTAATACAAGAGTTATAACTCTTTGATGAATTTTTTTTATCTACATTGAATCATCTCAAAGATTATCAAAATTATCTACACTACAACCATGATCACTATATCAATTCTAGAGAGTTTAAAGCTAGTAACCGTGTGCTCAAATAAAATTAAAGGAATACCAATGCATACCATGAAAATAAAGGCAACTCTTCGCCTAATTGTTTGGTTCCATATGTAATCATATATAAGTATGGTTTTGGAGAATAAATATTGGAAATATAATATGGGTAAGAGTTATATGATCCCATGAACATCATGAATTTCAATCATTTTTAGGTTTCATCTAGAAGATCATTATCTATGAGTTCTCATAATTGGGTCCACAATTCCATGTCTTTCATGTAACTTCCCATCCATTTCTCATACAATCTTAAATTTCTATCACATCCCCAATTCCATTTACTATGTTGACCTTGATTTTTTTTCTATAGGTACTATAGGTTAAAGCAAATCTAATAAAATTATAATGTGACAACATATTTGTAGTAAGACAACAAACAACAACATGGAAGGTTTCCCTAGATTTTATTCCTTGGGAATATCCTTATCATTATGTGCACTTTTATTGGTCCTTTTATTCATTATTCCCATCACATATCCAATTTATGTCTATATCTCTTGTCTTTCATTACTTCCCTTGCCACTGGAGTTGGCTTTCCTTTTTTCTATAAGTCGTAGATCTCTCTTATATTTATTTTTTATCATGATTTATAAATTTTTCCTAGTTTTATTTATATATCCTTATTTAACATACCCATATAACATATTATCAAAATCCAAAAATATTAGATAATCCCTAAAAATCACAACATTCCCCAAAAATCCTATAAATTGGAAAATTCCAAAAATACTAAAAAGTGATATAAAGACAAAAAATTTGTGTCCCCTATATCATCCTGTTAATCTTTGGATTCCAATATTTTCTCTATTTGGGGAAAAATCATTTAAGGAAATAGCCATCCTCCCACTATCTTGTGTTTTCACACATTTACAAGATGGTATCTTTCATCTATTCATGGCCATCCTAATTAGCATCGTCAATTCCCATTCCTCCCATATTGGGATAAATAAATTGGCCTAAGTTTAACGTGGACTATGTAGGTAATTCTTGGATACATGAGATAGCTAGGATCAGATTGACCACCATCATACCATCCTTAATTTTTCCATTTTCCTATTTCTAAGCTAAATATTGCCTAATCTTACACTTGTCCTAACTTATGGTCACTATAAACATGACATTTATTTAACACTTTCACGTGATGTAACTTTTTATTATCCTTTGGTTTAAATTGTTTTTTGAATGTTTGTTTGATTGTTTGATTTTTTGATTGTGTATTGGTATTCATTGAGTCTTTTATTAATGCATTATCATCCACAATGTAATCATTATATTTTATATCATGATGTGTATTGTTACACACTTGAATTTGAGTTCATACTTACACACTTTTCACATATGTTTCGATGATTTATTTATAATTATGGTGCACCATGTTAGATGCAAAATAAAAAATCAAGCTGCAATGGATATTTACAAGTGTGCTCAAAACATCCCCTTACTACATATATCATCATCATGACTAAGAGTGATATCATGCTACATCAAAATAAGAACATTGATTATCACAATGGCTAAATATTCTAACATGTTCACATTATATGACTGATCATATAATATTTGTTTAATCATCCAAGACATCAATATCCTACATCATGATCCACATCAAAATAAACACACTGTATCACAATATGAACAATAAAATATAACATAAAATAAATATCACATAATATGTATCATAAACATAAATAATGTAAACATCACACACACACACACACACACACACACACACACACACACACACACACACACACACACACACACACACACACACACACACACACACACACACACACACACACATATGGGTTAAAGCACATAACTAAGTCCCACATGGTGGCCAAGTCCATCAAATCCAAAAAAAGGGGTTGAATAAACCCCCTTCATTCGAACCCCCATGTGTAATTTTTGAAGGGGGTTCAAATGAAGGGGGTTTGAATGAACCCCCTTCAAATGAAAGGGATCAAAGGTTTAATTTATATGTTTGATTAATTTAAATAAACTAGCCAATGGAATGATTTTTTTAGAGGGGGTTTAAACAAAGGGGGTTTGAATGAACCACTTTCATTCGAACCCCATGTGGCATCAAATAGTCACCCATTGAAGTGGAAAGCTATTATTGGCCTAAAATTATTACTTCGGATGCCACATATTAGGATGGAAAAATAAAAAAAAATATGTGGCTCTACATATAAATAGGTATTTTTATGAGATTTATAAGAATATAATTTTTTATAAATTTTAATAATATTTAATGTTTATTTTTATTTATTTAGTAAAATATACTCATTTATAAAATGAAGTACTATATGTTTGAGGCACTAGGAAAAATAGGAGACTATGGCAAAAAATTTGAAAAATATCAATGCACTCGACTTTAATGTCAATGGTGAAAAAATACTCTATTTTGACACATATATAAAAAAATATCATAAGGAGAAGTCATAAACATTAATATTCCCTGACTTGATAATTAAAAAAATAATATTTTTATCAATAAATTATTAAAAAAATAATATTTCACTACATCCATGTTTCTAAGACCTATTTAAAAAAAACTTGAGAAAATATTATGTTTTGAGAAAATTATGAGGAGAAATCAAGTACTCAACAAAACATTTTGTACATGAAACATACACACTATGTATTTCGGTATTCAAAAATATATTTTTTAGTTTTTTTTTTCAAAAAAATTACAAATGTAATATACACTTAAAATAAAACATTTCATTAGTTTACACCATTTTCACATTTTATAAGGTTAAGTCACTATTGTCTATACTGATAGTATGAAATAATTATATTATTCAACTTAAACTCATAAATTATTACAAGGGCTATTATATATCCAAGAAGATAGCATAAACAACCTCCCAAAAAATAGGATGGTTCAAAAAAAAAAACCTTGAATAAAGTTCATGGGTACAACAATAAATAAATTAAATAATAAACTCTTATTTAGAGTTATTTACCCTATGGTGAATTAATCACCATAAAATAATATCTAACACTCTCCCTCTTAATTCAGCATAGCTTGAAGTGAATAGGAGAGAAATTATCTAAATTCCTCAAATTTGTCATGTGCAAGTGACTTGGTAAAGACATCTACATGTTCTTGTATTAGGAGATACTAGATTTGGATGTTGTGTTTATGTACATGTTCATGAATGAAATAAACTTACACCTCAATGTGTTTTGTGCATTCATGAAAGAATAGATTATGAACAAGTTTGAGAACACCCTCATTGTCACAATACAATATGGTAGGTGTCTTCTATGGTACTCCCAATCCTTCTAGTATGTGACGTAACCATATCACTTTATAGATAGCTCCTCTTGTAGCATGATATTCTACTTCAATAGAAGATCAAGAAAAAAGTTCTATTTCTTTCTCTCCTAGGATATAGGACCAAATCCTAAAAAGAATACATTTCTAGAAGTGGATTTTCTATCATCAAAATTTCTTACATGATCTGAGTTGAAATATCCTATCAAGAAGAAATTGTTATTCTTCTTATATTCTAGAACAAAGTTGATTATACCTTTGATATATCTTAGTATTATATTTTCTACTTTCTAGTGAGACATCTTTGGCTCTCGCATGAACCTTGAAAGATAACTAACTACATAGTTGATTTTTGGCCTAGTATATGTTAAGTAAATAATGCTTCCAAGAAACTACTAATAGAAACTTGTACTTACTTATGGTGATGGATCTATAAGAGATAACTAGAGCCTTTTATTTATAAGTGTAGTAATTGGATTAATATCCATCATCTTGAATTTCTCAAGCATTGTCTTGGCATATTTCATCTAAGACATAAATATGTGGTGTTCCTTTTGTCATACTTCTAATTCAAGACAATAGTGTAGAAGATTGAGATCTATCATGTCAAATGATCTATTAAGATATTTCTTGGTTGCATTTATCATCTCCATTGAATTGCCAATGATGACTAGATCATTGACATATACTACAATAATTAAAATATCTCCCCCTTGTTGTTTTAGGTAGAGATTTGGATCATAGAGACATATATGGAATCCATGTTGTATGAGATGTTCATCAGTCTTTATGTACCAAGCTTGGGTATCCTATTTGAAACCATATAAATATTTTATTAGTTTATATAATTTTCCTTCATTACCAGGTGAGACAAAACCTTATAGTTGTGTAATGTAAAATTCTTCTTGTATATCTCCATTGAGAAAGGAACTTTTTACATCAATTTGGTGGATCTTCCATCTAAATTATGAAGCTAGATAAAATATCTTTCTGATTGTTTTAATTTTGGCCATAAGAACAAATGTCCCCTCATAATCTATGCCTTCTTTCTATGCATAACCCTTTACTATGAGTCATGCCTTGTGCATGTCAATACTACCATCTTCTTTGTATTTTATTTTGTAGACCCATTTACAACTGATTGGATTCATCCCTGATGGACGATCTTCAAACTGCCAGGTTTTGTGTTTCATCAGTGATTGATATTCTACATCCATGGCATCCTTCCAAAGTTTAGATTATAGGGATTCATGAACTATCAAGGGCTCTATGGATTTTAAAATTATTCTCATTAGGGCCAAATTGACCTCATCTTGAGTCATGCTACAAGTTCATGGTCTAGTAGTCAATGTGTATGGAACTCTATCAAGTTTAACATCTCTTAATGTAATTGCATACCATTTATGCATATGTTACACTATTATTATAGGTTGATTTGTATTAATTAACTGATCATCCTCATCATTATTATCACATTAAGTTTGGTTATGACCTTGTAAATTCTCTATAGGTCTTATTACTAAATCCTATAAGTTTGTGAAAGGCAATCTAGTTTTAATTTTCTCATCAAACTCAACATCCCTACTCATGAATATCTTCTTTGTTTTAGGGTCCATCAGTTTGTAGTCTAAGGACACTTCATTGTACCCTAATAATATATAAGGCATGGATCTGGTATCCAATTTCTTTCTGTTTTTTTAGGAACATGCATATATGCTCTACATCTAAAAACTCAAAGATGAGCAATGGAAGGTCTATTCCATGTCCAAGCTTCATGTGGAGTCATATTATGAAGATCTATAGTGGGTGACCTATTAAATAAAAAGACTACTATATTCACTACTTTTACCCAATATGTATGTGCCAAACCAAAATCTTCAATCATGCTACACATCATTTCCCTTATAGTGTGGTTTCACCATTCTACAACACCATTTTGTTGTGAAGTATATGGAGTCATTTATCAATGAATGAATTATTCTTTCAAATAAGTATAAAAATCTTTATTGGTGAATTATCCCCCTTGATCTAAGTAGAGAGCCTTGACTTTATGATCAATATCTATTTCAACTATGGCTTTGAACTCTTTGAAATTATTGTAGACATGCTATTTGGTCTTTAGGTAGTAGACCCACATTTTATGTGAGTAGTCATCAATGGAGAGCATGAAATACTAAAAACCATATTGATTGAATATCATGGGGCTGCATATATCTATATGCACTAAATCAAGCTTACTAGATGTTCTTGAGGAACTTTAACCAAAGGATGTCTGATGTTGTTTCCTTTCTAGATAACCAATGTAAAGATATATATTTTTCTTCAACTAAGGAGGTCCAAAAACCATGCTCTAATTGTTGAGTGCTTTGAGGTATCCAAAACTAACATGAACATATCTATGATGCCACAAATTGGTTGCATCTAATTCCTAAGCTACAAGTGCTTGATTTTTTTATTGAACAAAGTCAAGTTGGAACATTTTTCTAACTCATGAAGCACATGTAATAATTCTTGAGAATTTTGACTTATCTTTGATTAAACATATATTTTTGCACCTTTTAAATCATATTCAACCTTGATTTTGTGGTCAAGTAGCTGAGTGACTGAGAGAATATTCTTTATGAGTCCCAGGACATACAGGACATCAAATATTTTGTAATCATGTCATCCAAATGGTAAGGAAATATTACCGATACCTTGAACTTGGTAGGATGAGTCATCACCCAAAGAGACATGATTTTTTGAGAAATTCTCATTTGATTTGGAGAACCAATCTTGTCTTCTAATAATATGATGAGTTGCACCTAAGTAGACATACCAGATAGAACTTTTTGATGTTGATTCCTCATGAGATTGTGTATTATATAGTAAGTCCTCATTAGAGTGGGTGTCTTTCTATTTATAAATGTTACTTTGGTAACTAGATTTATTTTTATAATGACCTTTATTTTGTCATTATCCTTTATGTGTATGAGATGATGGTAGGTGACTTGGCTTCTTATTACTTGAAGAGCCCTATGTAATGGAGTTATACCAACAATTCTTGAGCTCATGGACTATTTTTACACATATAAGGAAAACTTTATATTATTTATCCCTATGTGAATTATGTTATTGACCTTGATTTAGTTTAAAATACTTGATCTAGTTATTTCCTTTCTATTAATTAGAGGCAAGAACATGTTCTTTTTAATCTTTTTTTTTGTATGCATAGAATCTTCCTATTGCAACATGTTTACCAGCTTATCAAAAGATGGTTTTTATTTGATGAATATCAAAGCAGTCATGAAGATTCAATAGGAGGGTGGTATTTCTCTTAGTATAATAGGTACAATAGGTGCATCTGACACTGTTTCACCCAATGCTTGGAGTGAGGCCCTCAAGGTTACAATAAAATCAAGAAAAGATTCCACTTCTTCAATAGACTTTAATTTGAGGGAATGAAGTTGACTCTACAAATGAAGAATGGTTCTTTTTTTTTTTGGCCTCATATACTATCTATTGGGTGAATATTTTGTCATCAACTAACTGATGACAAAATGGGTATATCAACCATAGTATAAGGAGATTTATGCCACAAAAAGTGTAGGTTTACCACATCTTAATGAGATAAATCTCTCCTCTCATCAAGGGGAGGTTCCATATGAATCACTTATATGCTATATATGTATATAATAAACAAAAAATAATACTCAGGGTAGTATGACACCATCCATCTCTCTTTTTTCAGAGATGATGTCCAAGGAATAAAAGAAGGAGGTCCCGATCAATGGCTAAAAACATTCCTCTTCTTTCAGGAATGGTATCCAGCACAGAGTAAACAATCTCCTGAAGTAGTAACAAAGTCCACAAGGAAACCCTACGAAATCACAAAGTCTTTCATTGCCTCCTTCACTAATTTAGGACACACGTAACAGTAGAGTGAAACAAAGCCCAAAGTCTTTGCCTAATACTACAATGGATAAAAGGGTCACCAGAATAAAAGCAGATCAAAGTCTTTCTTTTATCCTTTAGAAATGTCTTTAGATAATTTTAATACACACACTTTACTTATTAAATCGAACAAATAGAGATTATCAGGAAAGAGAACATAAGAACTATTTCCTAAGTAACACAAATTACTTCAACACAAAGTCTAAAATTAACCTATTTCTCATTCATTCAACAAAATATGATTTAAAAATTGAGCATAAAGTCTCAAGAAGTGTCTCAATTTCAGCAGAGTTTTTGCTCTCAATTATGTAGAGATTTCTTACAAAAGAGGTTCCCTCTCTATATAGGGAGAAACCTTCAAAATTGAAAAAAGATTAAAATATTAAGAACCTAGTCAAAGATGAGTCATCATTGAGTTTGGGATATTTTCTAAATTTTTTACATGTAATTACATATTACAGAAGTGCATGTACTTTTACATGAGAAAAGTACATGAGAAGAAAGAAAGAAGAGAGAATGGAGGAATAATTCAACTCTTGCCGCCAGACTTCTTCAAATGAGCATCATACATGGCGATAGATGCCTAAATTCCTATACTATTTGGTGGAATGGTATTCTTGAAGATTACTTTGGCTCTGATTGTAGCATCTTTCAATGCTATGATTGCTTTGTCATGACTAGGTAACCTTGTTCTTAGATTATCCAAAGTTAACTAAGTATCTAAAATGTTATCCATAGAAGTCTTTGAAAATTCTTTCTCTTTGAAATCCCTTTGAATCATACCTTTGAATTATTGAATCATCTCTTCTAATGAAAGAAATTGGTTATCTCTAGAGGTGAGTTCGCAAGGCAATTCCTCCAGTCTGTTCAATAAGCCGGTGTCACTTTTCTCATTAGCATCCTTGGAAGACTCAAGATCTTTGATTAGCTCCTTAAGTCCCTAGATTTTGTATATTAGTGATTCTTTGATTTAAACATAGGAATATTTGTTGGCAATGATGTTAATCGATACCAAGGTGCATTTCTTTAGATCCTTCATCTCTCTCTACCCACTTGCTAAGATATTTATTTGTACTATCAATATCTTGAGAAATAAGAGAGACAAGGTCTTCTAAATCTATACTTATTTTCTTCATCTTCTCTATCTTCTTAGCAACCTGTATAAGGAAATTCCTTGTGTATGCATATTTTCTATATAATCTTCAAGTACTTTCCCTTTCATGTAGGTTTTCTCTACTTCCTAGATAATAGGATCATTTATGGAAAATGCTTCTGGGCTCACTGCTTTAAGAGCAAAAGTGAATCTCTTGACTACCATGGTCAATTGTTTTACCTTTTCCTTGTAATAATCTTTCATCTCCTTCACTCTATCAAATTTATGGACCATGATATTCATTGCTAATTGTAGGTCTCTCTTTACACCCTCATGAGTTACTTTCCCCAACTAAACACAAGAAATGGAATAGTTGCACATGTCAAAATCCTCTAGGGTCACATCCTATGGAGGTTTGGCTATCTCCAAAAAAAATTTCCCCTTTTCCTCAACCATTTTTGAAAGGATCCTTAGTTTCTTAGGGGTCTTAGCTTTCACTGACACTATTTTGCCAAAATCAAAGTCACTTGTAAAGATGGCTTACTTCTTCCTTTTTGCTGTGAAATTTGATAACCAATGTGGGAGAGCAAAAGCACTTACTATGGAAATAGTCCCTATAGCTAGTGTTACTGGGGTAATGTCTACACTACCAGTGGGAATAATGGGTATAGTGGGTGTAGTAGGTGAAACTATATCGGCCACTGGCTAGTCAATGGTAGAACTTTCTCTGATATTGAAAGAAGGAGATTAGAGACTAGGGATAGATCTTGAGGAGTGAAGGAAGTCTCTAGAATCACCTTAAGGATTGCAAAAAATAAATCTAGAAGGAGAGGTGGCTCCAGAAGAAGGAACACTGATAGGAGAAAGAGGCAAAGGAGATGCCACAGGGGATTGGGGTGGCAAAGAAGAAGCCCCTGTAAGTGGTTGTGCCCCTTATTGGGGAAATAGAGTTTCAATTCTCTGTTGCTCTAAAGGCCTATCATCTATCTCCATCTATTATGTTGCCTATTCTTGAGTGCTTTGTTCTCCAGCCCCCATAGCTATTGATTCTAGCTCCTTCTCAGCAACCTTCAATTTCTTTGACACAAAGATGATTCTAGGCTTGTGAGCCCTAGAAGGAGAAGTAACATCACCTTTATTATTAGTTCTATTCTTTTCTCTCTTCCTTATTTCCTCTTATAATTTAGCTTCTGACCTTGTGATGAATTCCTTCAATGTGATTCCTTTGGCCACTAGCCAATCATTGGTGTTAGCCAATATTGGTTCGAATCTTATCCTTAAAGAAGTCAACTCCTTTTAGGACCACTAAATTGGAGGAATAGGAGAGTTGGTAAATTTTTAAGCCAAGTATCTATTGTTAATTACATTTTTATCATCAACCAGACTAGGGGGAATATCTGCAAGCCCTAGATATTCAATCTACTCCAGAGTTAGCCTATTGTAGTCCATTCTTCTGATCTCTTCCACTATTCTCAAGTCTATCTAGATGTCTTCAATCATGGGCTCATAAAACTAAGTCTTTCTTTTGATCATATCCTTGACACTCTTATAGTCAAAATTAGACCTTCTTTTGAACTGCTTCATGGTGACCAGTTGCATTTCTGTCTCCATTACCCTTGCTTTAACGGTGGTCAAAACTAAGTATCTACCAATTTCTATTGGGAACCTAAAACCAAGCTTCTTAAGTTCCATTTGATTAGTGTATATGACAATAATCTATCTAAAGAGCTCCATTAGGACTAGTTTGTCAGATGGAAATCTAGGGAACATGTAGGGATAGCCTTGGAAAAAGCCAACCCATAGATAGCAAAAGGAGGGGAATTGTAAAACATGCAACCAAAATCATTGATGACCATCCAGGCTTCATCTAATACTCTTTTCTATTATAATTTGAGGATTAAAAAGGCACAAAAACACCACAAAGAAGGCATCATTTACCCTCCTAAAGTGACAGATTCATCCTTTTAGTGTTAGCTGAGGGTAATATGAATAAATTGAGGTGGTTCTTCTGTCTCCTTTTATTGTCAAACCTAGAAAGCTTTGCATTGAGGCTGTAATGTATACTAATGATGAAGTCATATAGAAATTCAAAGTAGTAGACACCTTCATCAATTGCTCATGAAGAGCGTTGCTAATCTGCTCACCCCAGAAGATGACTTGTTTCCCATGTAGAATTATCTTAATAAAGCGATACATCCATTCATAGAAATGTGAAGAAGATGGTAGACCTCATACTCTATTGAGAAGAGTAATTAAACCACCAACTTCTTCTATAAAATCACTTCTCAAAAAATTATGTGGCAATCTAGACAAGTTGGCTCTGGGGATCTTGAGCCATCTGTTGTTCATCACCTTTTTTCCCCTGTCGAGATCTTTGTCATACTCTTTCTGTGTCTCAATGAATTTAATTTTTATCACTTTGATAGTGAGAGGGCACATGAAAATCTACTGATAAATTTGGTGTTCAGTCAAATTATCATGTTATCACTTGCATCTGACATTGACCTGGTCTTTCTGTTATAAAACTAGGTGCACTGGAGGATGAGCTGTGTGGTGCACCACTACAGGGAAAGAGGAGACTAGATCGATGTTGCTCTTAATGATTCTTTTAATCTCTGAGCTTAGGTTTACTACCTTGGTTTTCTCCATGAACTTGGCCATATCCATGTGGCTGATCTCTGTGTCTCTAATGTCTTCGACATTAAAAGTGACCAAGGTGATTGGGAAAACACCTTAGTATTGGTACCTCATGGCCTTCAACTTCTTCAAATAAGTTTCAATCATCGAGATGATCCTTTGTTGAGAGGATGATGATGAAGGATAATCCTTAGGGGGAACTATGATAAGAATCATGATCATGTAACTAGGAAAAAATTGGTAATTTAGGGAAATTGTACGTCAGGTGATCATGACTGAGGAATGGTACTTGATAGGGTCAAGGTGCGAGTGGGTTGGAAAGCAAGAGGAAAAATGGGGAGGAGATGTGAAAAATGGAAGGAATGAAAATTCTCTAGAGTTAGAGAAAATGGAGAAAAAGGATGCAAGGGTGGAAAAATTTGCCATCCTGGCATGTGGGATGGTTTGCATGCATAAGTGGAAAAATTTTCTACTTGTACATGCGAGATGGGAAAATGCATCGATGGAAAAATTTACCACCCTTGCACTTAGGAAAGAATAGGTGTAACGGTGGCAAAATTTGTTGCCCTTAGACCTTGGTTAGGTAGACTTGCATCAGTGACAAAATTTGTTGTTGGTGCAAAAGAGGGGGAAATGCAATGTTAGGGTGGTGAAATTTTCCACCCTTACATAGGTAGTAAGACCTAGGAAAGAAGGCAGGGTGGTGAAAATCACAACCCTAACATGGAGGAAAAGGATGAAATGTCAAATGAGGAGGAAGGGAAGAGGAGGAAAGGAGTGTGGTGTGAGGAGAAAGGTGTCCTGATGGGAGGAAGGGAAGAGGGGGAAGAAGAAGAAAAAAAGAAAACCTAAAAAAAAGGAAGAACATGAAATAAAATGTAAAAATAAAGACCTAAATAGAAAATAATGCATGATGAGAACTTGAATCCAATGAAAAATGCTTCTTCCCACTTGTTGGATCATCTAAAGGTAGAGGGTAGGAGGACGATTGAAAGAAATAAATCAAAATGAACCAAAATGAGATTAAATGGGGTGAAAATTGGCCCCAACCACTCAACGCGTGTGGCCATAAATGCCATGCATAAAAAATGAGGCAGTTTAGGGGTGGCAAAAATCACCACTCCTACACTAAAATTTAAAAGACATGTAAGGGTGGCAAAAATCACCACTCCTACATGGGAAGGAGAAAATTGTAGGGGTGGCAAATTTTGCCGCTCCTACATGTCAGATGCAAGGGTATCGAAATTCACCATTCCTGCATGGAAAAGGGAAATAAATGCATTGATGGCAAAATTTGCTACCTTTGCATGAAAAAGGAAAAGACTAACTCTAGGAAAAGGGAAAATTTGTCCCCTGTTCACATTGAGATTGTAAAAACTTTCACATTTTGGGGAAAATGTAACAAAGAGATGTTACAAACTTCAAACGATGCCATTTGAGAAAGCATGAGAATAAGAAAAACTCATCTCAAAAAATGAACTTAGAGAGAAAAAGGCAAAATAGACAAGTTTCATAGGGATTGTTCCAAAAATTAGCTAAGCCAATTTTTTAAACAACACTATCTAGAGCTTATACCGAGAATATTATTTTGATGTGGCCTCATAGATATGAGGTTATACCTCATCTGATACATTGAACACGATTATCAACTTTTCCTTATGATTGGCTTTGTCAAACTTAATTTGATGATCAATGTCATTAGCATGTTAGGTAGGAGTGTCATTAACAATAGGAAAAATATCTTCAAATTCTAAATTTATCTTGATTTTAGTTTTCCAAGCGACATTGTTATCATCGTAAAGAAGTTGTGAGTCTAACAAAAAGAGTTTTGGCCTATTTCTAGACATTGTATAAAATCTGACCAAAGGTGATGGATTGGTTCCTTATCACTCTAGGTATCAAGGTCTCTTTTTCATTATACCATCATTATAGGATATCAACCCTTTCTTTATATGTGTCCTTCTGATATACCCATCAATACATGGAAGAAGTTCACCCTTTCTATATACTTGATGGTATGTGAATTTTTTTTAAATGTACATGAAATAGATTGATGCATGGTACATAGATACTACTGAAAAGGGTTCATTCAATCACTAGCACCTACTTAGATGGATTTCTACATATGCACACATAACTTTGCTATATACATAGAAATAACACAAATCAGGATTTACACCTTTTGACTAAAATGAATAGGTAGATGAAGGGATGGCCATGAGTGAATGTGCCATTATTTCTTCCTAATAATTTAAAGGAATGATGTCTAGATGTCATTATTGTAGCTATGTTAGGCTATGGAAGTAGTAACTCAAGTGTAATAACTTTACTAGTAAAGGTGAGTCAGAGGCACCACTTGGACCAAACACTATGATTGAGTTTGAAAACTCATGATTTTATGCAAAACTATAAAATAATATTTTTCAAAATAAAAAAGTACAATGCTTTTCAAAAAATGGAAAAACACTTTTTTTTTGTTTTGGGAACTTTGGCCTCTTTTTGACACATATATATATATACACACACACATATACATATACATATACATATATATATGTATATGTATATGTATATATATGTATATACATATATATATATATATATATATATATATACATAGATATATATATATATGTATGTGTGTGTGTGTATATATATATATGCATGTATATACATGCATATATATATACACACACACACATATACATATATATATGTATGTATATATGTATATGTGTGTATATATATATATATATATGTATATATATATATATATATGTGTGTGTGTATATATATGTGTGTGTGTGTGTGTGTGTGTGTGTGTGTGTGTGTGTGTACACACACACACACACACACACACACACACACACACACACACACACACACACACACACACACACACAATTTTGCCTTTTCCCTTTTTTAAATTTTTTTTAATTAAGTATATTTCTACCTAAATTTAGCTAGTTATCACTAAAATTGGTTGAATTACAAAATTTAGAGGACTTGCTAAAAAAATTTGGAGGGGATTTGAACCTCCCACCTCCTATTTACCCAAAATATACTCACCAACTCACCTAAGAATCAATACATGTTTTAATAAGACAAAACCTATATTTAAAGGATTTAAATTGCTATTTTACAACTAAAACCACTAGCTTGTGAATACCATGGGTTTTAGCTATAAGTGGATTTTAAAAAAAAATGTAGTAAATAAAAAGTATGAAGGCCAATTTTGAGGTTTAAGATGGCAGTCTGGATATTTTATTTGGAAAATGTAAATCTTATAGTCAAAATGATGATTTATAAACTTGAAAAATAGATCTACTAACCTTTTTTAAATGCCACAATTTCCTTATATCTAAGTTTAGATTCCTATGCTAAAAATTGCTGAAATGCCTCAACTACGAGTCTCCTTTTTTATTAATATGATTAGGCTACCTTATAACTAAGAGCAATGGGATTCATATTTATTCCTACAAGGTTTAGAGATCTAATGTTGTTTGTTGGGAGCTATTATGAATAACTAGTAGAGTGGGTAAAGCAGATTTTGGGCATGGGAGGGGAGGAGGGGTAATGGGATCTCTCTCTTGCTCACTTCCTCCTCAATACCTCAAATTATTCTATATAAATCTCCTATACTCCTCAATAAAATTAGACCAATAAATTCTTTAAGCAAATGTAGGCCTTGTTTGTGGCTTGAAACTATATGGGAATAGTAAGGAGGGTGGGGAAAGAAGGGATTAGGTATGGGATGGGTAGAGGGGAAATGGGCTCTCTCTCCTACTCATTTTTTCCTCTCCAATACCTTTCAATATCTTCTACAAATGTTTCCTACACTCTTATCCAAAATTGGACCAACCTGCTCTGAAACCAAATGATAGCATGAAATAATTATATTATTCATCTTAAACTCAAAAATTATTACAAGGGCTACTATATATCCAATAATATAACATAAATAACCTCTTAAGAAGTAGGATAGTTCACAAACAAGAAACCCATAATAAAGTTCATGGGTACAACAATAAACAAATTAAATAACAAACTCTTATCTAGAGTTATTTACCCTATGGTGAATTAATCACCATAAAATATTATTTAACATATACAAATTGAGAAATGTTCACATTTTCATTTTTTTCTATCCCCATTGTACCAAAAAGTGGGACACAATATTATGCTTCAACCCATATATATATATATATATATATATGTATATATATATATATATATATATATATATATATATATATATATATATATATATATATATATATATATATATATATATATATATATATCGAATCAATATTAGAAATTAACATAGAGTATATCAAATCAACATCATATATATGTCAAGAGTACATGAGTACAATATAAAGTATATATATACATAAAAATATCTATCCTTCATATGTACATCTCATTTATCAAAAATGTGGGAATATAGTCATAAAATGTCTTGTCATCTCTTGTTATGTACCTTAAAAGGTGGAGTCCCCTGAGGGGACCTATGCCTTGATATATACCATTGAGAGATTTGTATTGTGCTATGTGTAGGATTCATATATATATATATATATATATATATATATATATATATATATATATATATATATATATATACCTAATTAAACCTATCTATGTCAATGGATGATCCACTAATATCTATAAAGTGGATGTCTTGTGAATCCTAAAAGACCAACATAATCTCACATAATTGTACTCTTGGAAGGAGACTACCCTTTGAATATATAACACTACACTCTTGTACATTCCCCTATAATATCTTACCTAATCTTTGACTAGCATGGTCTATAACAAAGCTTTTGTTAACTCTTTTTGAAAAATAATATATCTACCTATGTATTGATCTAATCAAATCTTGTGAACATCTAATTGGACTACATATCACTCACATACCTTAATCAATATCTCAACATCTCTCATGGATAATTGATATTGGATTACCATAATTTTATCAACCTACTCTCTCAATGTGCCAATATCTATATCTCTATATATGATCAAACCTAGTAGTCCTCTGAGCTCACCCTAGACACCTACTAGCTAAGCCCATAATATAACTATGTCCTTATCCAACCCATATATCTTTATCACCCTCTTCCTTATATATATTTGTAATCTATCAATTTTTACTTGGTTCTTAACTAACTTTAAATAGGTGGAAGGACCTACTAAATCCTTTGTATCCACCCTTAGTTTATTGTAGTCATTAAAGGAAATAAATCATATACCAAAGTGGTATGGTTGGAGTATCTTATCATCTATCAAGGCACTATTTATGCATACTTAGGTATATTAGGGATCTCATAAATCTTTTCTCTTTCCCATCCTTGGACTCCACCACTACCCATCTATTTTGGCTCACATCATGGCCTCTTCCCTATCTTTTGATATCCTATTCATCCCACTATCTATATCGATATCCCATGTCCCCTTCACTATCGAAAATAATGGTGATAGGATATTAGATCTACATTGGTATATATACCTTAAATAGTACCTATGCCTATCCCTTCCATATCCATATCCATATCCATCCCCACCCCTTTGAGATTGTACCAGTCTCTGATGTGTATCTCTCCATATTGATTGCTAAGGGTTAGCTTATACATGTTAAATGTGTTACCTCATGATCTATGATTCTATTAGATGTGGTCTAGTCAATCACTTCATATTATGATGTTCCCACTGAACCACATATTCCATAGTAATGCCTACATCTACCTTTTAGTCTACATAGGCCTAGGGAACTGTTGGTACCCTAATTTAACATGCCACTACCTCCACTCTAGGCATAGGTGATCCCCACTCACTAATATCTCATGTATGATGGTAAAATAATGGGGCCCATATGAGACATCTTTTTGTATTCAAAACAATATTTTCATTCTTTTTAAATGATATTGTTCAACTATGAACTCATTTTAACAAGTAATATAGAAAATTGTGGTCATATAATCATTATAATTTTCATCCTCTATCCATATAAATTATGCAGATAAGGCCTCTAGATCACACTTGCATATATCAAATCATTTATTACCTTGAGATATAAGATAAGGTCACCATATCATCCTCATCACTCTCCTCTAATGATATACCACTCACATGTTAAGGGATTTTCTAGTTCTTGGTGACTCTTCTAGCCTATGGGATGCTCAATTATGATGTGCTTCCAAGACCACACCTATATCAAGTATGATGATCCTATAATCTAACCTCCTTTGTATGAAACCATACACAAGTATTTTTATATTTATGAAAGGAAAACATAAGCCTAAGAAAAATAATAATATCAAAATACATATCCTTCACTATGCCTCTAATGCCCATGTGAAATAATTAGCCACTCTTTTTAGTAAGTAGGATGTCACTAACAATGGCCATCAAGTCAAAGGTTCACTATTATTATATAGTTATGCCACTAATGCATCAATTTCAACCAATACATCTCATATAGAAATGTTTGTGATACCAAAAAATCTCTTTAGCATCCCCAATCATCCCTAAGTCACCAAGTAAAATTCCCTTCCTAGAATTGGGATGCATAGAATCTTCTAGACATCCTCTATGGTCAAAGTTGTTGTTATCTAAGTGTCATCACTCAAGAAACATGGTAAGAAGTTTTATATCTACCCAAATTATAGTCATCAACATTATACATAATAATCCAATTATCTCTAGTAGGCCTACAACCTCACCTATCTGAATGTTGGGTCCACTCAATACTTATAATCATTGATCATGTGCTATGATCACCTAAATATATTCCTATAATATAACCATGTTATCACACTTATTAACCTATTTAATAAATAACATAGATCATATATCTATCTTAAAATCACATTTTCATCATAAATATATATCTACTTCTCTCAAATAATAAACTCATAACATTCAATCCAACACAATTTAGTCAAAAATAGTCTACTTCATAGTCTTGGTTATTTCACCACTATATAGGGTGATTTAATTATTATACAAGGATATTTCACAACTTTACTAGTGATTTCGCTACTCTTTTTTTCATCCAAAATTTTCACTTTGAAGAGTGGTTCCAATACTATGCAAGGACTTTTTTACCATTGTACCAAATACTTTCATTGTTTCTACCCTAGTTAGTGATTTAGCCATTAACCAGTACATTTTAATGACTACCATATGTATTCTCAGCATTTAGTAATTTTTTCACAATATTTTTTCCATTTAATTCAAAGTATCATGATATCATAATTTGTAGTAACATTCTCATTGTATAACAAAATGATTTCATTATTTAGACATTTTCAAATCTGATTTCACTACTTCACCATTTAAGAAAATTTGACCCTACTTTGACATTATCAATGTTTTAGTAATGATACTACCATTTTGGATATATCTTAACCTTTTAGAGTGATATCACTATTTATTTCTTGATTTATAATTTTCCAATGGTGACTCCATTTTTTTAGGTGTTTTCATCATTTATGTGGGTGATTTTGCCATTATGGAATATTCTATCAATAGAAAAATAACTAAACCACCTACTTGGACCTAGAATTTATTTCACTTTATGTGAATATTTTTAGAAAACAATCATTCATACTAATGCACTACTCTAAGGTGGTCATCGATACTCTCTCATGAACTCTCCAAGGTACTTGTGGTGTCAGATACAAGCCATTTTTATTGCATCACTCATGCCTAAATAATAGAGCTCCAAATTACCAATGGGAGGGTGAAAATGTTTTTTTTCATCTGCAAAAGGGTTATTTATAGAAAAAAAATTAAATACCCCTTATTACATCCCCTTTTCTCCCAAGAGGATTGGTTTTTATTCCTTTTACCATTTTTATCTTATTTTTACCCAATTTTTCTATTTTGAGACCTATTTTACCATGATATGTCTTCTTTCCTTCATTTTAAGTCATGTATGTCAAATTTATTTTTATACACTCCATCAATTGGTATCCTACAACATATTATTTAACCCAGGTCATCTTGGTGGAATATTTTTAATGTCAAATCATCAATTTCAACAATATTATTTGGGGCATGATCATGTTTTATTGTAATTTTTATTTGAAAGGATTTATGCTAATAACATTAATAAATAACATTGAAGTGTGAATAATTTAATGAAATAAATAAAAAATAATACATCTCATGGAGTAAACAAGAAATGAGACAAATATTTTTAAATTTGGAAATCGAGTTCATCAGAGAAAAACCCACTTGATCTTATTAGAAGGCTTACTACCAAAATCTACACGAGTACAAGATAGAATTAAGAGAATAAGAGAAGAAAAGAAAGAGATATGAGTTTATAATGAGGAAATTAAGATAGGAATGGATATTATTTATATCTATTGGAAGAGAATGGGATTTATAAGGAATCCCATTATTACCTTACAAGCCTCCTATGTGTGCGCAAGTTGTGGCCTATTCTCTTAGAGAATGTAAGGAAGTGTGTGAGAAGTGGGGAAGGGAGATTTACATGAAAGTAACTCTAAATCCAATAATTTTATTATGGAGGTGATTTACACCTCATAAATATAGGAATAAAATAAATTTACATATATAATAAATGCATACATAACTAAGAGTTACGATAAGCCTGTAAACCTATGAAAGAACCAAATAAGGTTATTTCTCCATAATTATCTGAAAAGTCATTAATTCATCAAATGTCTCATAATGAAATTTTAAGGAGGGGAAAATGTATACACTTCATCCCTATCACTTATGTGTAAAAATTTGATATCTGAGTAGCATTACACAACAACACATAAATCAAACCAAAATTTGTCAATTGACTAAAATTCATCTACATAATTAATTTGCTTAAATTGAAACACATTCGTGTATCCTTAATCAAGGTAATACACTTTATTATATCATATAATTCATCAAATACATCCTAGATCAAGTAGTTACTTTGTTAATATCACCCTAGTTTAATTAAATCAAATGATCAATCAAAAGGGAACATTACAAAATAACCAAATCATCTAAATCACTCTTTAATTACCTAATTGAATTTGATTATATAATTAATCATTAAATAATAGTAAAATATATGTAATAAATTCCATATTTACAAAAATGTCAAATAAATCTTAATTTCCTACATCACTCACCCACTTAAAAATTTAAAATTAGTTTCCAAATTTCAAAGGTGTCCTTCACAAGGTAAGTTTAATATAAGGTGAGAGTAGTGAAAGTAATGTATATGATATGCACTTACAAAATCCAAACCCTCACTAGTGTATATAATTAAAATAAATTTCATACTCCATGTCATATCATTTAAGGTTTACCTCTGATTATATGATTGATCATCCACTATTGATATTCATCTTAGATCTATGGTCCACATTTGTTACGAATATCTATAAATTGAGGAGGTCTCTTCTAATTACAAAAATATTTCAATACACAATGAATTATTATTCAAGTATTCATATAATATTTTCAATGAACTCCATCAACATTATAAATTATCAAGTTATTAAAGGGTTAAACTATCATATTGTCCATAACACTATACAAGACTTTTGCAACAACATCTGAGCACCATCACTCTTTTTAGAAAGGAAATCAAAAATAAAATGTTTAACCATTAGTATTTTATTTTTTTGTTTATTTTTCATATTCTTATTCTTAATCATAATACCAATCATAGGTTAGCAATATGTTTCAATTATTTTTTATTTTATAGTAACCATAAACCTAACCTTTATAATTATATGTTTACCTCTATAAATGACTTTAAATTAGTAGAGCAAAATTAAATTATTAATATGAATAAAGCTCAAAATAGTGAATAAAAACAAATATAAAAATAACAAAGATAAAAAATAAGACTTATCTGATTTATACATGTAATCTAATTATGTGTGACTGAAATATGACTAGAATGATGAACATATATATTATTATGAAGGTGCAACTGAAATGGGGATTCTCACAATTCAGGGTCAAGATCAAATAAAATGGGTTAAGATAAAATTATGTTATTATCCTTTATGGGTCACTCTTAAATTTTCAAGATAAATAATAAATGAGGGCATAGTCACATGTGCCTATTTTAAATAAATGTGTAAACATAATTTTGAATTTTGGTTATGCACAGATGGCTTGAAAGTTACCTTTTAAAGGTTAAAACCCTAATGGGGATTTAAATAATTGAAAACTTGAAAAAATAAATGGGTAAGTGTAATGTTTTCAGATGATGCTAATCACCCCCATGATAATTAAAGGTTAGCTACTTATCTAATGCTCTAAGGGGATTCAAGCCATGTAGTTCTCCCACCTAGAGTGTTAAGTGTGACAATGCTCTACTTGCTACATGTATGCATCTATATATGGATTGAATACATGATAATTATTTTAATCACTTGGATATAATACTATCTTGAATTGGATAAGGGATAATTTAAATTAATATAATAAAATTAGGAAATAAAAAAGAAGATTTGCTCCATATTCAATAGTGTTAGTGTGCCTCAATAATGAAATTTCCAAGTGATAAAAGTTTTGGCTTAGATGTGAATTTATAAAAATTAAAAATGGTGAAACCTCATGTTACCTAATATAAAAACATGTACAAACCTATAATTAAGGGTTTAAATTTTACAAATATTTGTTTCTAGGTGAATGGTCTATACCAACCCATAAGGTTAAGATTGAATGCCAATCATATCTTGTATGGGTCAATTATGACCTAGAAAGGTGATAGTTTTCATTATCATTTTAAATGTAGGTAAAAATTATTAGAAAGGATTTTAAAAATGATAATGTTTGTATAGGTCTAAACAATCACTTTAAAATGAATCAACCTCTAAAATTACTTAGGATATAGTGAGGTGGTGAAGTATGACTAATTTAAGTGTTTAAGTAAATTAAGGTGAAAGTGGGCATATTCCTAAAAAAATTGTGTGCCTCCACACACTTTATAAAAGGCATGATTTCAAAAAAGGAATTACCCCCTATATTTTACACAAGAAATAATCCTCCTATTTTAAATAATTAAAATAGTACTTTTATCTATAAGGAATTTATTTAGTATTTAATTTCCTTTCCATCTTGGACACTATCTATATTTCTCCCTAAAAAAATCACATCTCATATTATGTTTCTTACAATATTTATTTATGTGCACATCCTTCAAGTAGACATTATTACTCATATCTCAGAGTTTTTATCTAGAGTATTAAGTTAGACATTGTTTCACCTCATGTTTACATATTAATTATCATAGTAATTTTTACCTTGGGACCTATAGCATATTTCTCATATGTTTTATTCTTTACAAGAAATATTTATTAACCAACCTAAATCACTTAGTAATCCTTATGTTCATGATCCATATGGATGATTTTATATGATAATTCTACATATCCCTATATTTAATTATATCTTATATAATTTCCATAAGATGGATACATTTTACAATCCCTCTAATAATGCAATTTTATATAGTTGAAAAAATCTATGTGGCTACATTCCTTATCTCCACCTCTTATTTTTCACCCACAAGAATTTTTTATAGATAGTAAATCTGAATTATATATCACCTTAATCTTATATACTCATCAAGTATTTCTCATGGTTGTACCTTTCATATCTGAAGACCTTATTACTAAAGGGATTGTATACACTATCTCTTGTGCCTATTACTTATCTCTTAGTTTGAACATGTGTTATAATAATAACCAAGCCTTTTATAATACTCAAAATTATATAAACCTACTTATCATCATGTTCTTTAAGTTTTGGTCATGTACCTATTTTCTATCTTTCTAGATACTTGCATCCTATCTACATGTCTACATCAACACAAGTGTCCTTTGCCAAAGTAAGTGTTTAGTGACCTAAAGTAATAAACATTTCAATTATAATATGTCCTTATGGTAAGAATAATTTCTTTAATGTGATATATTTATCAAAAGTATTTTCATATATGAATGATTAATCCTCATTCATTCCTCACCTATTAAAATAACTAGAAAAGACCTAGCAATTCACAAGCAAGCTTTCTATGAGAAATATTTTTCAAGTTACAAGCTAGGTCACTCTATATACTTACCTATCACACATTACATCCTTATTCACACACAATCAAACACATAGGGAATAACTACATAAGATTAAGTCACTCTTTGAACTATTGGATATATAGGTAGTACCCACTAACAAAGGGGTCCTTAGGGAAACTTAACACCATGTGATCACTAACCTATTTTTCTCATAATCACTCCAAGAGTGAATAAGCTAGGGTTTTATCATTTGACAAAGATAAGAAACTATGCACATGATATAAACAAATTAGAACAAATGGGATAGAAAACCTATAAATTTTTAGGTTGTCACATCTATATCAAATCAATATTACATATTAGACACCTATGTCTAACTCAAATTCCAACATCGATGCAACTATCTTAATCTAACACAAGTGTCTGGGGTTATAGAGTGCATATTTATAGTATTTGGGCATTGTTTTAGAATCAAGATCCAATCTACTTATATATTTTTCCATATTAAATATATAAATTCATAGTAAACTAGTTAATACTCTTATTTTTAGTTTATTATAATATCAATCAATAGTTGTACTTTATATATTTAACATATCTCAATATTATAAATTCAAGGTATTGTTTATTTAATCTTATAATTAATTAGCCGACTATATATCTATTTGTCACCCTTATGTTAATTAATTTATATATGTTAACACTATACTATATTAACCCATCTCAATTTAGGGTTAAGAATTTAGCAAACCTATCTTTTTATCAAAAACCTAACTTATCCTAGGGTATTTAGCCTTATGAGGTTTTTCATTACTATAGTTTTTCATTTTTTCTCTATGATTTATAAACAACCTAGGTGTATCCCAATATTGTCTAGTGTTTTATCAAACAACTATAGTTTCCTCCTTGTTCACATAAGGTGGCTCAAAATAGTGAGGTAACACATCCTATACCTAATGAAGTTGTTAATAAGGAAACTCAGTCACATACTAAATAGTTTAACATAAATAATAATTATGATCATGAAAATGATGAATCTAATGAAACTAAATAAATAGACCAAGAGGAGGTACACCATTTTACTATATTTCGACACCATATTAAAAAAAACTTAAATGATCTTGACAAGATCCTAAGAACCATATTAGAAACTTAAAAAAATAGATTAACAAGCAACTTTATATATTGGTTATGTTATTAGAGTTATGGGCCATCTCCATATACTAATAAACCTCCCCTCAAAAACATCATTGATTCATAATTCTAATAGTGGAAAATGATATGTTTTTACACCTTTCTTCCCTTAAGAAAATCTTACTATTGATATATCTCACATTGAAAACATAAATACTTCAACCCAATTACTATTTTCAATACATATGTCCACTCAGACTATGGGTACACATCCTTTGTTGAATTCCCAAGATTAAAACCTTAATGACTAAGAGGAGCAAACACTTATCCAAAATATAAAATATTTACAAACTAAGGGTATGTTGGGACCAACATACCCCCCATTTTTTGAAAATTGGGACCCTGGAGAAATGCTAAAGTTTGAACATGAAAATTTAGCATGTTAAGGTCATTTGTAGAATTTGAAGATCATATACTTTGTTAAAATTAGGCTTACATGGTTTTATTTTTTCTTTAATTTGGACTAAAATCACTAATAAATGGATTTTATTTCTCTAGTTGTAGGTTCCATGGCATTTGTCCTTGATAATTTCATTTTTCAAAACGCTGGCCAAGGCCCTCAATTTAAATTTGAATAATGGTGAGAACAAAATTGGTGGGAACCTTTTTTTTTTAAATTTATTTTGGAACTTAAGGTTAAAGCTCATGTTTTTCAACACAACTAAAACTTAACTTAAAATTTTTGGCCCTCTTTTTATTTTACCCCTTTAAAAGTACATTTGTTTGCCTAACTACTTATTCATTCTATACGGTCTTTTTAAATATTTCCTAACTTATCCTAAGCTTTTAATATTAATGCCCCGACATATTTATTAATATGAATAAGACCTTAGTCTTAACACTATAATCCTAAGTCTTTTTTTATCTCTATGGTCCTGACTTGACTTCTTTGCATTTTTTAGTATCCAATGGCTCACACTTTATCATGACATTTGATCCAATAGAGTGAGGAAATCCCAAGCTTCAACTTAGACAACATGCATCTCTGATGATCCAATGGTTCAAGCTTTCTCATGGACTTTTTATTGAACATCATAAGTAAATTTTGATATAATCCCACATATATCCCATTGGACCAATCACATTCAAGCTCTCAAATCACAATCAATGGTTCTTGCTTCATCATGACCTATTAATTAGATAGAGTGAGGTACAATTGAAAAGTCAAGGGACTACAGAAGGCCTGAATGATTGACACATGGTACCATTTCATTTTATGATCAAATAAAAATGGGTCCTTCCTGATAAAACAACCAATCATGAGTAATTTCTTAGATCATGATTGATGGCTAATACCTCATCATAGATTTAGATCTAATAGAGAAAATTAAGTCCAAGATCTTGGGAGGCCCCATGGATATGCCAAGTGGCATTCTCACATTAGGTCATTATAATTTGAGGAGCTTAAAGTTGACATTTATATGATTGTTATTTGACATTCAAAATAACGTATTTGATGTCTACATGATCGTCAATTTTAAGCCCATCAAATTAAAATTTTCACTAGCTTAAAATTGATGTTCACACAATCATCATCTAACATTTGTAAGGATGTATTTGAAATCCATGAGACCATAAAATTTAAGGTAATGAATTATTATGCCCAAGGTCAAAATGCAATCTAAAATCTTGCTAAAAGGCTTAGAAATGGATTTACAATCTAGGAGAAGTGCTCTAGAGATGCTTAACCACTAGAAATCTTCAATTTGCAAAATGTGGAAATGGTCGTATGGTCTAATTATATGAAAAATAAACCTAGCCTATGTTTATACTTTAAGATCCCCATGACATTTTATTTAAATATCATGAACCTTAAACTATATACTTATACTAAGTCTTGTTTTAAAAGAGAGTCCTTATATCATACATTCTATAGAAAATGCTCCTAGCTAAAGATTTTAATGTGTTGTGTCAATATAATAAAATCCTATTTATTATTGGACCTTTATGTCATGTTGATACTTTTGAGAATATTTTACAAGCCTTGGCATAAATATTTTAAACCAATGATTATAATATGTTCATTAAACATGGTGTAAACATTGGCCTAGAATATTTAGGCCATGGCCCACATTGTATATAAATAAAAAAACTTAAGCATAAACCCCTTAGCCTAAGGTTTATTTCATGATTAATAATAAAAAAAACCTTAGCCTAAAGGACTTAAACCTAAGTTTCATTCTCCCTAATGTGTTAACTTAAAGTTCAATCATCTCCATAGATCAATAGTTCATGCTTCATCATTATATTTTGATTCAATGATGTGAAGGCTCCCATAGAATTTTCAAAGAGGCCCCAAGAACCCATGAATGAAACATGTCGTAATGGCCCATTTGAGATAAATATGACAATATAATATGATAGTTCATGCTTCATAAATAGAATATGATCCAATGTCACAAAGGCACTGATAATTTTTCAAAGGCCCATGAGCCCATTGCATGCCCAATGTTCATTCATCAAAGCACTGACATAGGATTTGGAACATGACGAAGGCATGTAAAGATGCCAAGTGTCACTACCATATAGTTTACAACAAAAATATCCAATCATAGGAAAAGTACAAGATTAAAATCAATGACTCATGCTAAATCTAGATTTTTATCTAATAAAGTGAAATAAAAGAGGCATTTTTAAATGCCATTGGCTAGTTCTCAAATGGCATTATGAAAAATGACATGAAAGGCCCATAATGATGCCACATAGGCATCACACAAGCATAAAAATAAAAAATAAAAGATCTTGCGGTCTCACAAATGCAAAGGCATAAAGGCCAAGGTCCAAATCAAATCCAAGGCACATATAAGCCAAAGCCTAAATACATTCTACGATTAAAGATCTAAAACCCTAGATCCTACATAAAAGTAACAAAAATGGACTCAATCGGTTACAACTTGATCCAAAGATAACTTAATTGTGTTTCTAAGCATGAGAGAGATTCCAAAGAGACCATTTTCTATGAGTATAAAAAACTTATAGGAACATAGACAATGGTAACTCATAGACAACAATTGAAGGAAGAGACCAAACTCTGCTTGTCGATAAATAATAAAGGTCAAATCTTTAAAGAAACCAAATTAGACCTTGTATCCCTAAATATATTAGGAAATAAGAATTGGTATGAGCTATTCTTCATGGTAGAGGAGTTACCACACATTTCCAAGGAGGAACAATTAATAACCACCATAAGCAGGAGGCACTATGACCTAGTTACAGTCTAGAAGGCTAGCCTTCATCGTGCCATGGCAAAAATTGAGGTACTAAACTATATATACATCCTTTATCTCATATTTTTTGATTGTAGAATTGATGATTAATGGATCATCAGGGAGGGAAACTCCAAGGAAATATCATATATTTTTCTTATAACATTTGAGAAATTTTATAATCTCCCTCTTCCCCATGTGGATTTATCTAAGATCAAAGAGTGGACAAGCAACCATGACCTAGAATCTATATTTAGACCACAAAGGCCCTCATATATTCAAGTAATTTGAGGGAAAAATCTTATTAGTCTATTTCAGGGAGGGCATTAGAGCTATAATGACCCTATTGAACCAAGCCTCTAGAGCCCCTTCCACAACCTATGTGAACAAAATTTGGGTCCCTTTTGTGAATTTCACGATGGATGAAAAGATCACCCCTTAAATTAGATATTTAATTGGTACCTTCCTTACCAATAAATTTTACATGATGTCCTACCTACTAGATGCCCTTGTTACCTCAATCAACTTCCCTAGTATTAGGAATTGGTCCCTAAATGGCAGAACTAGTATTTCACACCACTATTCCAAAATGCATATCTTTAAGTACAATAATCAGATGTAGTTTATTTGTGACTAAATTTATCCATCCATATTTAAGACCATCACCAACATTCACATTCCTAGGGTCTACCCCCTAATTAAGAAGTATATTGAATTAATGGGTGACAGCTGGTATTACCTTGATTATAACATTGATGGAACTTGTAAATAAATGAAGAAAGGACTTATCCACCCCTTCCCTTTAATCATTATAAGGACCATACTCCAAGACTAGAAATTGGTTGAGACCATGGCCAGACACTGAGATTAATTTGGTTTTCAACTTGATTAGCTTAAGATGTGAGATCCTAAGGGTATAGTGGTTAGCCACTTGAAGGATAATAATCTCCTAAAGATTGAATATATACATCAACTTAGTGTTCATGACACCATATACATTAAGCCCAAGAATTATGAAGAAGTATTGGCCAAGATCCAAGGCCAAAACATTAATCTTGAACACAAGTTAACCAAGGATGACAATTCATCAAGGGAAGCATGGAAAATTCATCCTTTGAAACATCACTTACTACATGGACCATCTAGGACAACCCAAGAGTATCCCCAAGAAGAACAACCATAACCATAGCCTTAGCCTCAAGTGTAAATTATGTAAACTTAAGATGAATAAGGCAAAAGCAAGGAAAAATCATGAGAAGTAGATTAGGAAGAGAGACCTGGGGAGGGGCATCTACCTTTAATAATTCCCCAAAGGCCACCTTATATATTATAATATTTAGATATGATAACCTTAGAGCTAGAAGAAACACTTGAGGGTGCCCACAAGGAACTTACAAAGGCCTATAACTCAGACAGGGAGGTGGAACCCAAGGAAGGTAAAGGAAAAAGGCTTGTCCCTATGTCATTCTAAGAATATAGGAAGATAGAACTAACATTGTTCCCCATTAGACCAAGGAAGACACTAGGATTGGCTGTCACTCACCCCACTATTGAAATCAATCTCTTTAGTGATGAATTCCCAATTCATTGACTAGACATTCCTAACTGGTTCATTTATGAAAAGATACAAAATATTACTTCTCTTTCTCATTCATGGTACATGTTAAGTGTTACTTATGTTGAGATACAAGATGACATAAATCTATGGATTAGGGATATGATGAAAGAACAAGAAGAAAGAAAAATTGTGGTCACCCAAAGACTAGAAAGTATAAAGATGGAAGCCCTGGGAGCATCTAGTAGCTCAGGTTTAGATGTCTTAGAACCTTAGAAGTTCAAGAAGCCAATCACTACCATTAAATTTAACCCTAAAATAGATAGATTGGAAAGGGTAACAATAAGGATATATATGGTTGAATTAGAGAAATTCACCTTTTAAAAGGTGGAGCCCTTTATGGGATTGACCCATGTAGGAGGCTAGCAACTTGGTGAGGCAAGCATTAATGAAGAGGATGTGGAAATATTGATTTAGTCCCAATAAAAATAGGCCAAATATGGAGTCTAGGGGATGAAATAGAGGATCTTAAATTTGGAAAGATAAAAGGAAAACTTACAAACATAGATAAATCTATTAGTTCTTGAGGTATTGACTAAAATTCTTGATGAATCATTTTATGACATGTTTGAGGAACTTAAAATAATAAAAATAAGGTAGAGTAAATTATATGGGTAGTGTGAATTATCAAAGAGCTTGGTAACCCAATGGTAAGCCTTTGAGGACAAAATAACCCAACTTCTCAGATTTCAAGCAGGGAAATAGATCTCATGGATTAAAAGCATTGGTTTTGGACACTTGAGCACAATTCTAAGAGTTGTGGTTGACGTGGTTTAAAGTTTAAGTTCTTAGCACCATGATGTGGAAAGGCTTATGGAAGATGATAAGGAGCTAATTTCAAGAATTGAGAAACTTCTTGGGACTATGCTCATAGATCCTACACAACCCACTATCCTTGGAATCATAAATGATGAAGAATTTCAACATAGGGATACTTTGGTAACCCAAGAAATCAAAGGAAAATCTAGGGATGATAATAGTAAGATCTTAGACATGATATTCAATGTAGGGGAAATGATAAATAAAGCTAGGAGCATTAAAACACCATGGCCAGGAATGACAGGGAACTTGATGACTTGGAAGATTAAGAGGAACAATGTATCATGAAGCCTATAATGGATTTAGATCTAGTTTATGAGCAACATGTTAAATCCATGAGCATCCTCCAATAAAAATAATCATAGGCCCCATTAGCAAATTAAGCAATATTTTATTTTGTAAAATTTTATAACTTTTTAAATAAAATATTCCATTGTAAAGGCATATTCTAGATTGTTAGAATATTTACCTCTAGGTCAGTATGACTATATAAAACACATGTATTTTAGAAATTATAAGGACAACTATCTTTATCTTTATACCCCTATATTTTGTAATAGATTGGTATACTCCCTGATCTTTTTATAAAGGCATGTATCACCATCTATAAAAGGAGAGATAATTTTGAGCAAATTTTGTACACTTGAAGCAATTAATATAATCACAGAATCCTGTAAGGATTGTCCATATTTGATATGTCAATTTCTAATATAGTTTTTTCTCTCAATCACTAGTAGATGTCTTGAATTTGAATGGTGTCTTTGAATCTTGAGTTGCATTTTCTAATCACAGGGTTTCTCATTTTTGCATCTGCTAGATTAGTTGGAGGATCTTAGGTTTTACTTCACTTCATTTTGCTCTATATTCAGATGTGTCGATGTAATTTTATTATAATAGTAAATCATTAAAGTAAACTTGGTTCTTACTTATGGATCTTTATACTATCCTTTTAACTTTGCATGGTATATAGTAGAATTTGAGCTTAGTCTATATTGCATTATATATTGGTTAAATGCATACGCAATTATAATTGATGCTTTTTCATAATGTTTGAGATTAAAATTGTCAATCACTCATTTATTTCCTACCTTACCCTCCTCTTTAATCTTTTTTCACCAGATCACTTTAGTTCTAGCTTCATTATAAATATCCATTTAAATTAGCCTGTAGCTTAGGTCTATATAATAACTCACCAAGTTTTAACATAGATTATTTAAAATTCACAAGTAAAGGACCAAGGTGGCTCCCAACCACCAAATCATATAAATATTATGGAACAGTTTATCTTGCTCTATTGCTATTTCACCACAGGCAACTAGATTGTCAAAACTTATATCTCATGCTCTAAATTTTCTAAATTCTAAAATGAGAAGTGTTCTTAAAAAACTAAGAGAACTTATGGTTCATTTAGAAGCATTAATAGGAGAAGCTCTTGCTGATGCAGAAGTAGGGCGATGAATTCTTTGAATCTTTATTGATCTTAGTTTGTTTTATCTAAACATCAATTTATATTTGTGTTTTTGAGTGAACTCTTTTCTTAGAATTAAAAATAGAATTGATATATTCTTATTTTAATAAATTTTTGTGTTTCCTTTGATGTTATTTGGGTATTGATGCTTGTTTTCAATAAATTTAGCTTGAGATTTGAAAATACATAGTATCTGAGGTTAGGATGGCTTGTTTTGATCAAAGGTGGACATATCTTTCATAGATATGAGTTCATTTAGCCTTAGACTTATAAATATAGATCATATTTATGTAATTGAATGCATCTTTAAGATAATTAAATCAAAGTTTAATGTCATTTTAAATTTTCATACAACCTTTGAAAAATAAGCTCATTATGTAGGTCTAAATCTTATTCTTTATGAAAGTTAACTTGATACATTGTATTTTAGGTAAGATATTCAAATTTTATGATGGATTTTCCTAGTATTATAACAAGATCACACTCATTGACTAGGGAGTCTTTTCTCAAACTTGAGGTCTATAGAAAAGCCATACATGACAAAAGTATATGCAAGAGATCTAGAAATTTACCAAATTCACCTCTTCAAGGTACCTATGCCTTCAATATTCATCCAAATATGGACTTGTTAAGAGAATCCTCAATAAATATACTAGGAGTGGTACATGACTTTCAACATAAACCTAAAAATGACATCCCTACATTTAGTCCAATAGGTATAGTAACTACTAAAGAATAGATAAAATATTTCAAATTAGCCTTAATATTGTTGAATATTGTGCATGAGGATGTAGCTTATAGTTAATTACCCTTCACCTTTAAGGATGATACTTATGAATGGTTCTTGAACTTTCCTAATAATTACATCACTAGCTAGGATGTTTTTAATAATGCATTTATAGATCAATTTGGTAAGATTGTTAGTCCTTGTGTTATCTACCATTAGTTCACCACTATTAGAAGAGATGAAAGTAATCTTATTAGGTATTTTAATGATATATTTCATAAAATGTTTAATAAGACCATAAACCCTTATAAGCTTGATGATGTCTCAGCTCTAGAGATTTACAAAGATACAATAGATCCCATGACATCTATGTTTTTGAAGACATTCATGCCAATCATAACTTCATTAGACAGAGCCTATGCTGAAGTAGTAACCATCAATGATAAAATGGAACCCCAAGGGAAAATGACATATTTTATGCCAAACATCAACCCATAAATGCTTCTAATTAACTTATTCCCAAACAATAAACAAAATATCCCAGTAGCAAATCAACTCCCAAACCTAACTTGGCTCCCTTTGTGTCATGAAAATTCTAATCAAAATTTCGGATTCTTAAGTAATCCTACTAAAAAATTCAATCTAAATGATCAAAAGGATCTTGTACAATCTTCTAACAATAACCAAGTAAATAATTCTAAAACTCCTAAAAATGAGAATGAATCTATCTTCAAAATGGTCTAAAATTTGAGCACTAATTTTCTTCAATTATAAAAATGAGTTGGAAATATTGTTGAAATTCTAGGTAGTAAATTCTCATTTCAGAGGTATAATAGGCCAACCAATAGATTTTATAATAATAGTTTTCATAATAATAATAATAATAATAATAATAATAATAATAATAATAATAATAATAATAATAATAATAATAATAATAATAATAATAATAATAATAATAATAATAATGATGATAATAATAATAATAATGACCCACCTTCTAAAAATAAGACCATGGACATTAACCTCATTGATATTACATTACCTAATTATTGTAGGGTACACTACACAACCAAGCATGGGTAAATTGATTGTATAGAATTTTGGAAAGCCTTTGAGGCTTTACAAGAGTTTTTGGATACATTTAAAGTAGTCCCTAACAATTATAAGGGTAAAACTACTTCTAGATATAAGTCATCTAATCAAGCCTTCATGGTGGACACCTTTGATTTCCCTTTTTAAGAGGAAAATGAACTTAATGATGTCCCTGAAGAGATCCAAGCCTTCCAATAGATTTAAAATAAGACCTATCCCTTGAGGAATAGGGAATATAGGTAGCCTTTGACCACCTCAACACCTATAAATAATTTTAGAACTCCTCTAAATACTTATTTAAGCAACAATCCCAATCCACCTAAAAGGAGTACTTATAAACCCTACATTGAAATTCCTAGTTCTTCTAAAACTATATATAACATAGTTGAGGAGATGAAGAAGATAAAGGCTAATATTACATTTCATTATAAATTATAGAAAAAGGGAACTTATAATAGAATATTTTTCAAATAAGTCCAATAATCTAGCACAGACTAATCATGCCAATGTGACTATGCATAATGCCAACATTGAATCTCCTCATTTCTTGCTCACTATCAGGATGTTTTGTAAAAAATTACATAATTGATTATTAGATTTAGGAACATATACCAATATCATGCATATATGTATATGCAAACAACTTATCCTAACCCCCATTAAGTATGATAGGGTTGTTACCCAGTTATACAAATCTAGAATTAGGGTAATTAGGGAGATTTTAAATGTTCACATACAACTAGCTTCTAAGCCTAGGTTGCAATAATTCATTGATATTAAATTTTTTGATATACCTAATGTTTATGGAATCTTATTGGGTAGGGAATGGAACAAGGTTTTGGATGGTTACATGTCCAAAAATTTCTCATATTTTTGGCTACCTTGGAAGGGAGTTCCCAATCAAATCAGGGTTGAGAGAGAACTAAGGAATGAACATATGATAACTAAATATAATGTTATGAATGAGAGGGTTAAGATAATAGACTTAGACTTAGGGTTTTTCACCCTAGATACTGATAAGGTATGTGATCCCAAGAGTGTTCATTTCATTCCTAGACTATAGAAGTTGTATTTTGATGGTGTTAGGTGTAATGCTAGATTATGTGTTGATATTGTTTTAATTGACCATACTAATAGAAACTACCATTATTCTTATAGGATCCAATTCCATTATACTAAAAATCTTGTTTATTATGAAATCCTTATCATAGGCTTAAAATTTTACATAAAGAATAAGGTCAAATAACTACTAGTTTATGAGGATTCAAAACTAGTGGTCAACTAGGTAAGAAACAAATACCAATGTAATATCTCATACTTGAAAAGGTATAAGTTTAGAGTTTGGTATTCTATTGAATATTTTGATTCTTTTGGCATCATTTACATCCCAAGTAGATAAAACCAAGCTACTAATGAGTTGCCATTTGCTACAGCCAACCTCATGCCCAGCTAAGATTCCCCTATTTTCAACATTGAGTTAATCCCTTATCCTTTAGTGCCTGATAATGTTAACCATTTCTAAGTCTTCAATGATGGTCGATAGATATTGGATTTCATGACCAATTCTAAAGCATTTTATGCTCATATCATTGATGAGATTGATAACAACACATCTAAGGAGGAAAATTTTGGTAGTAAAGTGATTTAGTTAAATGCCAACAAGAACCCTAAGGGAATGATTGCTTTAGAAAGACTATTTGATTAGGATAAATTAGTTGATATTTCCAAGGTTCCCAGGGTGAGTGGGAAAGATTATAATGATATTGATCTTGGCTTCTAAGATAAACCCTAGCTGGTAAATGTTGAAAAAGCCTACATAAACATCAAAAACAAGAAATCGAAAGAGTTCCTTGCCAAATATAGAGATGCCATAGCTTGGTCCTATGATGAATTTAAGATATTTGATCCAAGGGTCATTACCCATATTATACCCCTTAAGGAGAGTTTCAAACCATTTAGGCATAAATAGAGGCCTATAAAACCTATCCTAGAATCCATGATCTTTAAGGAGGTCAAAAGGTTATTAGATGTTAATATAGTCTTCCCCATAAAGCATTCCACCTGGGTGGTTAATTTGGTGATAGTTGAGAAGAAGAATGGTGAGACTAGACTTTGTATTGATTTTAAGAGCTTAAAAAAATCATTAAAAAAAAAGATAAATATCCCCTTCCTTCCCTATAACAAGTAATTCAAGTTATTTTAGGTTTAGGTATGATGTCTTTTCTTGATGGTCTTTCAAGTTATAACCAAGTGTTGGTTTATATAGAGGGTAGGATGAGGATAACTTTCACCACAAAGTGGGGGACCTTTGATTACAAGAGGATGCCCTTTGAGCTAATCAATATAGAATCTACCTTCCAAAGAGATATTGACCATGCATTCCAAGGACTGATAGGTAAATGCATCATTATTTATATGGATTATCTAACAATTTTTTCTAAAAATAAGAAAGATCACTTCATGCATTAGCAATAAAGTTTTGAAAAATGTACAAGGTATGGCATTTATTTACACCCTAAGAAAAACATCTTTTGTATGACTAAAGGAAAATTATTGGGTCATGTTGTAACCAAATATGAGATCTCTATAGATCCAAAAAGAGTGGAGGCCATATCTAGAATATAACCTCCAAACATTAAGAAAGAGATAAAGTCATTCTTTGGTAAGATAAATTTTATAAAAAAGTTTATTTATGGCTTTCCAAAGATTATCAAGCCACTGAATGACATCATAAATAAGGATTCCAAGGTCACATGGAATGAATATTATATAAAGGCATTCAATTATATAAATTAAACCATTAACCAATCTCTAGTCCTTATAATTCTTGATTTCTTAAAGGACTTCTACCTCTATTCCTTTGCATCTAACCACACTATGGCTACAATATTGACTTAAAAAATTGAAGAGCGTAACCATCCAATTTATTTTATGTGGAGTAATTTTATTAATGTTTATTTAAATTATTCATTGATTGATAAGTAGGCATATGCATTAGTTAAGGCAATTAAGAAATTCAGGAATTACATCGTTATAATTAAGGTACATGCTATCTTAAATGACCCTACCAAAAAACTCATGTTAAGTCAAAAATGAATTGGGGGAATGTAGAGGTAAGTTTATCTTAGTTTTGTAGGAGTATGACTTGGAAATGAAAACAAAAATATTGGTAAGTTATGAATGTTTGATCCATATGATTTCTAATACTTACCCTAGGCTAAGTATTATGCAAGTAGATCAACCAAACTTTCAAGCTAGTGAATGGTATGATTCAATCATACATTTTATAATTAATAAAACTTGTCTTATAGGTATATCAAGGGATAAAAATAGGGCCCTAAGATTGAAATTTTTTGACTATTTAATTAAAAATGGGATCTTTTATAGGTGAAATTTTGAAGGAATTTATTTTAGATGTGTGTCACAGGAAGAAGCCACCCAAATCATGAGTACCTTTCAAGAAAATATAGATAGTGGACATCCATCTAAGAGGACCACATCTCAAGAAATAATTAAATATGTCTATTATTGGACAAATATTTTAAGGATGCTCACAAACATGTGAGGGAATGCCAATCATGCCAAATTTTTAGCACCAAGGAGCTATAGACTTAAATACCACTAAAACTAGTCATGAATGACAAACCCTTTACTCAATGGTGGTTGGAATTTATTTGGGTAATCAACCCTAATTCATCTAAAGTTCATAAGTATGTAATTACTACCATAGACTATTGTACAAGTTGGATCGAAGTTATGGCCACTAAATAATGTAGGACTAAAGAAGTGATCAACTTCTTAGAAGAGAACATTTTTATTAGATTTGTAAATCCAATATCTCTAGTGTGTGAGAATGGGTCTAAATTAATATCTATAGAGATGACTAAATGGGATTATGATAATGGCATTAATCTCAAGTTTACATATAATCATTATCCCTAAGGGAATGGAGTCTTTGAATCTACAAATAAGAACCTAATGAAGGTAATCAAGAAGTATGCTACAGAGAAAGCCAAGACTTGGAATAAGTTCCTTAAATTTTCACTTTCAGTTGATAAGATAAGAATTAACCAAGTCTTAATAAACTCACCATTTCTATTAGTGTATGTAAAATAAACTATTTTTCCTATCACTCTCAAGTTGCCCACATATAGATTTATGCATAAATACATGGAAGAGAGCCAATAAATTACCAATTCAAGATTACTAGACATAATTCAAATAAAAGATGCAAGGGGGAAAGCCCTTGATAATTTTATCAACCATCAAACCATAGTTAAGATATGGTTTGATAAAAGTTCCAAGATCAATGTGTTTAAATATGCAGACCTAATTCTCTTATGGGACAAAGCATCTGATCCTAAGGGTAAGTATGGTTAATTCACACCCTTTTGGATTGGCCCATACTAATTTGTAGAAACATTAGGGAACAAAAAATTTAACCTCAAATATCTACAAGGATTAGAGTTTGCATTGGTCATTGCTCACCAATGGGCAATACCTCAAGAACTACTTCTTTACTTCTCCTCTGAAGGTCTTCATGGAGTAAACTATAAGATGGCTATATTTATATTAGGTAGGATAGCAAGTTTCCTTTCAGTTCCTTCCTTTTTTTCCATTATTTTTGAATAATCATGTACATATTTTTTTTTTTACCTTGATATCTTTCTTTCCTACTTTCTATTACGTGTTTCTTTCTTGTTGATTTGTTCCTTGATTCCAATAGGTCTTCTTGGACAATCTTGAGCTTAAAGTTGTGAAGTTTGCTTGAAATTTCCTAAAAACTCATAAATGAAGGTATGAACCCCTTGAATATGATGACCATGGTCATTAAATGTAATCATAATTCTATAATTTTTTAGAAACTAATAATGACCAATAGGAAAAGTCAATTGTTTCATGGGAGCTTAAACATTGTTCTAGCCTCAAATTGGTTTTAAGAAGACTTGCACTTATAGGGTGAAAATTCAATCTATCATGGTATCATCATACTAGCACTTAATCAACATCCTTTCTTGGGATAAAGGTTATAGTCATAGATTATTTTCCAAATGTCAAACACTTGAGCAAATCCAAAAACCTACCTATTCTATTTTCCAACCTTGCTAAAATCATAAAAGTCTCAAAAAATACAAAAAGAACTCAATGAAAAATCAAAAGCTTTATTATCATAGGTGATTCTAGTAATCTAAAGAATGCTTATGAATACTTGGCTGGTAGAGGAGCAAGGCCTTGAGTGGAGCCAAAGGCATCTCTATGATGGCTATAGATGCTTGGTTGGCAACAGAGCAATGCCTAGGCCTTCCTTAAGCTAAAAGCATGGTTCCTAATGAACATCTTAACATGTTATATGTCAATGTTAGTAACTAAAGACATAAATCTTGGAAGTTTTTTATTAAACCCATATAAAATAATAAGTGGAATCAAAGTACACACATAGTATGGCTATCTCTTAGTATTTGGCCCTAATTCTATAATTGCAAGGTTTGGTTCAACCATAATTTGACTTGGATGATGATATTGATCAAATTAAATGGATGACCTAATTATTTATCTAAGCCATATTCTCTAAGTTATAATATATTTCTATGTTTCCCCCATGAGTTGTCATTTATCAAGACCAACATACCCCCTATTTTTTGAAAATTTGGACCATGGAGAAACCTTGAAGTTTGAACATGAAAATTTAGCATGTTAAGGTCATTTATAGAATTTTAAGATCATCCACTCTGTTAAAAGTAGGCTTACTTAGTTTTGTTTTTGATTTAATTTAGACTAACATCACTAATAAATGACATTTATTGTTCTAGTTATAGGTTCGATGGCTTTTTTCCTTGAGAATTTCATGTTTTAAAACCTTGGCCAAGGCCTTCAATTTAAATTTGAATAATGGTGGGAAATAAATTAGCAGGAACCTTTTCTTAAAAAGTCCATTTTTGGATCTAACGATAAAGCTCATGTTTTAAGCATAGTCATGTTTTTCAACACAACTAAAACTTAACTTAAAATACTTGGCCCCCTTTGTTATTTTCCCCCTTTAAAATTATCTTTGTTTGCCTAACTACTTATTCATTCTATAGGGTCATTTTAAATATCTCCCAACTTAGCCTCAGGTTTTAATCCCAAGGCCCTAACATTTATTAATATGAGTGAGACCTTAGTCTTAGCACCTTAATCCTAAGTCTCTTTTATCTCTGTGGTCCTAACTTAACTTCCTTCCATCTTTTAGGATCCAATGGCTCATGATTTATCATGAAATTTGATCCAATGGAATGAGGAGAGCCTAATATTTAACTTAAACAACATGCATCTTTGATGATATAATTTTTCACACTTTCTCATGGCCTTTTGATTAAACGATGCAAGTAAAGCCTAATAAAATCCTACATATAGCCCATTATACCAATCAAATTCAAGATCTTGGATCATAATAAATGGTTCTCACTTCATCATGGCCTCTAAATCAGATGGAGTGAGGTACAATTGAAAATTAAATGGATTATAGAAGGCTCAAATGATCGACACACAACACCATTACATTTAATGATCAAAGATAAATGGCTCCTGCCTAAAAAAAAACCAATCATGAGCAAGCTCTTGGATCATGATCGATAGATAATGCTTCATCATAGTTTTTGATCCAATAGAGTGAATTGATTCCAAGATCGTAGGAGGCCTCATGGATGTGCCTAGTGGCATTCTAACATTTGGTCATAATAATTTGATGAGCTTTAAATTGATGTTTGTGTGAACATCATTTGATGTCTGCTAGAATGTATTTCATATCCACACAACCATAAAATTTAACCCCATCAAATTAAAAACTTCATTAGCTTAAAATTAATGTTCACATGACCATCATTTGACATCCATGAGATCATCACATTTAAGGTAATGAATTATTATGCCCAAGGTCAAAATGCACTCCAAAATCTTGTTGGAAGGCTAAAAATTGGCTTTAAAATCTAAGGGAAGTTCTTAAGAGATTCTCAAACACTAGAAATATTCAATTTTCAAAATGTGGAAATGGTTGTATGGTCTAAGTATATGAAAAATAAACCTCTCCTATGTCTATACTTTAATATCACCATGACATTTTATTAAAACATCATGAACCTTAAACTATAGACTTATACTAAATCCTATTTTAAAAGAGAGTCCTTATATCACAAATTTTGGACAAAATGCTCCTAGATAAAGATTTTAATGGGTTTTTTCAATACAATAAAATCATATTTTTTATTGGACCTTTATGTCATTTTGATACTTTTGAGAATATTTTACAAGCCTTGGAATAAACATTTTAACCCAATGTTTATAGTATGTTCATTAAACATAGCATAAACATTGGCCTAAAATATTTAGGCCATGACCCCCTTTTCTTATAAATCAAAAAGCTTAGGTATAAACACCTTATCCTAAGGTTTAATTCATTCTTATTAAGTGAGACAAACCTTAGCCTAAGGGACTTAAGCCTAAGTTACAATTTTAATAATGTGTTAGCTTAATGTTTAGGCATCTTCATAGATCAACATTTTGTACTTCATCATTGGATTTTGATTTAATGATGTCAAGGCTCCCATAGACTTTTTAATGAGGCCTTGAGGACCAATGAGTTTAATGTGTGGTAAAGGCCTATTCTAGATAGATCTAACAAGATAATCTGATAGTTCATGCTTCATCACTAGAAGATGATCCAATGGCACGAAGTCACTCATGACTTTTTAAAGGCCCATGAGTTCACTGCATGGCCAACATTCATTCATCAAAGCACTAATATATGATTTAGAGCATGAGGAATGCATGTAAAGATGCCAAGTATTACTACCATAAGGTTTGTAATAGAAAGAGCCAATCATAGGCAAGTGCCAAGGTTACAATCAATGACTCATGCTAAATATGGATTTTGATCCAATGAAGTGAAATAAAAGAGGAATTTTTTAATACCAATGGCTAATGCTCAAATGGCATTATGAAAAATAACACAAAAGGCCTAGATCTATACCATATGGTTCATCATTAAATTTAATCTAGTGAAATATTATGCCTAGGATCAAAATACACTCCAAAATCTTGTTGAAAGGTTCATAAATGGCTTTACAATCTAAGGTAAATGATCAAGAGATGCTCAAACGCTAGAAATATTCAATTTGCAAAATGTGGAATGGTCGTATGGTCTAAGTTTATGCAAAATAAACCTAGCCTAAGTCTATAATTTAATATCCCCATGAAATTTTATTCAAATATCATGAACCTTAAACAATAAACTTATACTAAGTCTTATTTTAAAAGAGATTCCTTATATCATAAAATTTAGACCAAATGTTCCTATCTAAGGATTTTAATGTGTTTTGTCATTACAATAAAAGCTTATTTTTTAGTGGACCTTTTTGTCATGTTTATCCTTTTGAGCATATTTTATAAGCCTTGGCATAAATATTTTAAACCAATGTTTACACTATGTTCATTAAACATAGTGTAAACATTAGCCTAGAATATTTAGGCCATAAGCCACTTTGCATATAAATCAAAAAACTTAGGCATAAACCCCTTAGCTTAAGGTTTATTTTATGATTAATAAGTGAAACAAACCTTAGCCTAATAGACTTAAGACTAAGTTTTAGTATTAATAATGTGATAACTTAATGTTATATCATCTCCATTGATCAATATTTCATGCTTCATCATTGGATTTTGATTCAATAATGTGAATGCTCTCATAGATTTTTCAATGAGGTCCCAAGAACCCATGAGTGCAATACATGACAAAGGCACATTTGAGATAGAGATAAAAGGATAATACAATGGTTCATGCTTCATAATTGGAAGATGATCCAATTATTTTAAGGTTCACATGACTTTTCAAAGGCCTGTGAGCTCACTGCATGGACAATGTTCATTCATTAAAGCACTGGCATAAGATTTGGAGCACGAGGAAGGCACACAAATATGCCAAGTGTCACTACCAGGGGGTTTGAAATAGAAATAAAAATCACAAGTAAGGGCCTGTATTATAATAAATGTCTCATTCTAAATATATAATTTGATCTAATGAAACAAAATATAAGAGGCATTTTTAAATGCTAACAGCTAGCGCTCAAACGAAATTTATGAAAAATGCCATGAAAGGCCCAGATCGATGCCACATAGGTTTCATGCAAGTATAAAAGGAAAAAATACAAGATCTTATGGGCTTGAAAATGAAAATGTATAAAGGCAAAGTTCAAAATTAAATCCAAGTCACATATAAGCTAAAGCCTAGATATATTATGCCATTAAAGCTCTAAAACCCTAAAACCTACATAAAAGTGACCCAAGGTTATAACTTGATCCAAAGAGAACTTAATTATGTTTTTAAGTGTGAGATAGCTTTCATAGAGACCATTTTATACCAATATAAATAATTTATAAGAACAAAGACAATGGTAGCTCACAAACAATAATTGAAGGAAGAGACCAAGTTTTACTTGTTGATAGATAATGAAGGTCAAATATTCAAAGACATTGAATTAGACATTTTATCCCTAAATATCCAAAGAATTAGTAATTTGTCTATGATCTTCTTCATAGTAGAGGATTTACCACCCATTTCCAAGGAGGAATAAAGAATCACCACCATAAGCAGGAGGTATTATGACCTTATTGTAGTCCAGATGTCTAGCTTTCACCATGCCATGGCAAAACTTGAGGTACTACACTCTATAGACATCCTTGATCCCATCTTTGTTGACTATAGAATTGATAATGAATAGATCATATAGGAAGGAAATTCAAGGAAATAACATTTATTTCTCCTTTATAATTTGAAAAATATCATAATCTCCCTCTTCCCCATGTAGATTTATCCAAGATCAAAGAGTAGATAAGCAACCATGACCTAGATTCTATCCTTAGACCTTGGATACACCAAGGCCCTTATATATTTAGGTACTTTGAAGGTAAAATCCTAGTAGTCAAATTTACGGAGGGAATCAGAGTTAAATGACCATGTTGAATTGATCCTTTGGAGCCCCTTCCACCACCTATGTAAATAAGATCTGGGTCCCCTTTGTCCATTTCATGGTGGAGGAAAATCTCACCCGTCCAATTGGATATTCAATTAGTATCTTCCTCACTAAGTAATCTATTACCATTAAAAATAAGACCTCCAAGTAATTTTACATGATGTAATACCTACTAGATTCCCTTCTTACCTCAATAAACTACCTTGGTATTAGGAATTGGTCCTTAGATGGCAAAACTACTATTTCACACCACTATTCCAAATTATATATCTTCAAGTATAAGAATCACATACTATTTATTTGTGACTTCATTTATAAATCCATAGTCAATACCATCACTACCATTCCCATGCCCAAGGTCCACCCTCTAATCAATAAGTATATTGAATTAATGGGTAACATCTACTAGTACCCTAATTGTATAGTCATTAAGATTGAGGTAATCCTATCCTAGCCTTACCAGTTACAAGTATATGTTCCCAAAAAGCTAGCTAAGTAAGAAATTTCCTCCCATTTATTACATGGCATTGATGTTACTTGTAAAAAAAGAAGAAAGGACTTCTCCACCCCTTCCCTCTGATCATTGGAAGGACCATACTCTAGGACTAGAAATAGGTTGAGACCATGGCAAGACATTGAGATTCATTTTGTTTTCAACTTGATTAACCTAAGATGTGGGATCCTAAGGGTGTAGTGGTAAGACACTTGAAGGACAAGAAGCTCCCAAAGCCTAAATATGTACATTAACTTGGTGTTCATGACACCATATACATTAAGGCTAAGAATTATGATGAAGTACTAGCCAAGACGTAAGGCCATAACATTAAGCTTGAACATAGGTTAACTGAGGATGAAAAGCCATCAGGGGAAACATTTTAAATGCATCTTTTGTAATATCACTTACTAATTTGACCATATACGATATCCTAAGACTATCGCCAACTAGAATAGTCATAACCATAGCCTAAAGGGAAAATTATGCAAAAGCAAGATGAATAAGGCAAGGGGAAGGTGATATTGGGAGAAGTAAATTTAGAAGAGAGACCTAGGGAGGGCCCCACACATTCAAAACTTCCACAAAGGCCACCTTATATAGTGTAATATTTGTATATGATAGCCTTGGAGATGGAAGAAACACTTGAGGGTGCCCTCAAGGAACTTGTAGAGGCCTATGAATTAGATAGGGAGGTGAAACTAGAGGCAGGTAAAGGAAAATAAATTATCCATGTGGCATCCCAAAAAAAGAGGAAGGAAAAACTAGTAGTGGTCCTTGTTAGACTAAGGACGATACCAATATTTACTTTCACTCACTCCACCAGTGAAATAAATCTCTTCAGTGATGAATTCCCAATTCATAGACCTATCATTCTTGATTGGTTCATTAATGGAAAGTTATAAAAAAGTCCTCTTTCTAATTCATGGGCCATGACAATACTTGATGATGAGATACAAGATGACATAAAACCATGGATTAGGGATATGGTAAAAAAAAAGAAAGAAAGGAATTATGGTCACCCATGGACCAAAAATTAAAAGGATGAAGGCCTTGAGAGCATCTAGTAGATTAGGTGTGGAGGTCCTAGAACCTCATAAGTTCAAAAAGTCAATCACTACCATCCAATTCAACCCTAAAATACTTTGTTTGGAAAGGGTTACAAGAAGTAAAACTATGGTTGGAATAGAGGAATTCACCTTTCAAAAGGTGGAACCCTTTATGGGATTAACCCCTATGGGAGACCAAAAACATTATGAGGCACCTATTTATGAAGAGGATTTGGAAATCTTTATTGAGGCCAAATAAACATAGGATAAAAATGGAATCCAAGGGATGAAATAGAGGATCCTAAATTTGGAAAGAGAAAAGGAAAACTTTTAGACACAAGAGATTCTATCAGTGCTTGAGGTAATGATCAAAATGCTTGATGAATCATTTTATGACATGTTTGAGGCACTAAAGATAATTAAATTGAGGTAGAGTACATTAGAGGGGTAGTGTGTATTGGCTAATGTCCTGGTCACCCAATGGTAAGCCTTAAAGGACAAAATAACCCAACTTCTTAATATTCAAGCAAGGAAATAGATCCTAGGCTTCAAAACCATCAGTTCGGGACACTTGAACACAATTCTAAGAATTGTGGTTGACAAGGTTCAAATTTTAAGTGCTTTGCACAATGATGTAGGGAGACTCCTAAAAGATGATAAGGATCTAATTAAAAGAATTGAGAAACTTCTTGGGACTATGATCATATATCCTACACAACCCACTATCCTTGGAATCATAAGTGATGAAGAATTTAAACATAGGTCTACTTTGGTAACCCAATAAATCAAAATAAAATACAAGCTAAATCTAGGGATAATAAAGTAATATCCTAGACATTATATTCAATACAAGGGAATGGATAAATGAAGCTAGGAGCATTAAAGAAGCCATGACCAAGAATGATTAGGAAATTGATGACTTGGAAGATCAAGAGGAGGAGTGTATCATGAAGCCTAGTATGGATCTAGAGCTAGTTGATGAGAAACATTATAAATCCATCATAATCTTCTAGCAATGACAAGCAGAGGCCCCACTAAAAAATTAACAAATATTCTATTTTGTAAAATTTTGTAACTTATGAAATAGAATATTCTATTTTAAATGCATATGCTAGTTTGTTAGCATATTTACCTCTAGGTTAGTATGATTGTAAAAAGCACATATGTTTTAGAACTTATAAGGATAGTTCTCTTTATATTTGTACACCCATATTTTGTAATTGATCAATTACTTCTTGGTCTTTGTATAAAGGCATATATCACCATTTGTGAAAGGAGAGAGAATTTTGAGCAAATTTTATACACCTAAAGCAATTAATATAATCAAGGAATTCTATAAGGATTGTCCATATTTGATATGTCAATTACTAATATAGTTTTTTCTCTCAATTATTAATATATGTCTTAAATTTGAATGGTATATTTAAATTCTAAGTTACATTTTCTAATCACATGATTTCTAATTTGTGCATATGCTAGTTTAGTTAGAGGGTCTTAGGTTTTGCTTCACTTCATTTTGCTTTGTATTCAGATGTACTAGTGTTATTTGATAATAGTAGTAAATACTTAAAGTAAACTTGGTTCTTACTTTTGAATCTTTATACTATCCTTTAAAGTTTGCCTGGTATATAGTGGAATTTGAGATTAGCCTATGTTTCATTGTATATTAGTTACATGCATACTAAATTGTAAATAATGCTTTGTCATAATGTTTGAGACTAAAACTGGTAATCACTGATTTCTTTCCTACCTTACCCTTATCTTTAATCTTTTTTTACACCAAATCACTTTAGTTTTAGCTTCATTATAAATATCAATTTAGATTAGCATGTAGATTAGGCCTAGATCAAAATTCACTAAGTGTTAACATAGATTATATATAATTCAAAATGAATAGACCAAGGTGGCTCCCAACCACCAAATCATATAAATATTATGGAACACTTTATTTTTATCTACTATTATTTCACCACAAGAAACTAGAATGCCAAAACCTGCAACTCATGCTCTGAATTTTCTAAATTCTAAAATGAGATGTGTTATTTAAATACTAAGAGTACCTATGGTTCATTTGGAAACATCAACATGATACAAATATGGAATAATATTATATGAAATAACATTATGTTATTGATTAACAAGAGTTGTTACATGACCCACTTTCAACTAAAAATATTTTCACCCCTTGAAAACTATATTTGTTGCAATTAATTTCACATGTAATGATGTCAAGGGTGATTCAAAACAACATATTTAATATTTATATGTGGCATGCCTTAATTATGCCTCCAATGACAAAATATTGACTAAGTTTTAGATTATGGAAAAAGCAGGTTTTGAAGGAGCCCCAAAACCCTAAGTTACTTCCAAGGAGCCTCAAGGAATATGGTTTAAGGTGGTTTTATGATTTACCAAACCAATCAATAAAAGTAATTAAACATTTTTTTTATCAAGTTTTGGCACACTTTTTTATCCACATAATCAAAAACATTTCTTATGCCCAAATTTTAAAAATAAAAAAAGGAACTAATGAACCTATAAATGAATAATGTTTAAGGTAAAATACAATGTTGGATAAAATGATCAATCCAATGGAAGATAAAGAGCTTCAAGATATCTTTAGGAAAAATTTGCTTGCCCCCTTACATGAGTCCATTGTTTTCAAAAAAATTAAATCTTTTGATACGTATGCCATATTTTTTGTGATCATGAAATGAAAATTATATCATAAAAAAAAGTATGTATAAGATAAAATGACTACATTAAATACCAATTTTACTATAAAACCAAGTTATAAGGTAAAATGTATAAAAACTAGAAAAAACAACACCTACGTCCTAACAACCTAATAAAATTGTCTTATCCAATTCACCAAGGAGACAATTTACACATTTACCTAAGTCTCTTTCTTTTTTACTTTTTAATCTTATAGAGTGTCACTTCATATATCTCCTTCATCATATAGAGGTTGATATGATTCAACCTCTACCCAGAGTATACTATGTCAATGTTCATTATGACTATCACCAAAGCCTAGGGAATTCTACAAACTAATGTTTTACATTAAAGCATAAGATCCAATATCTTATCAATGACCAAAATATTATGTTTGATGGTCCTTAAAAATAGTTAGGTTAAAACATGGTGATCACCAAAATTAGAAGATATTAAACAATAATTTATGGGAAAATTCTAAGAAAGAACCAAAATCATAAATGGCATATAATGCACATCCTCATCTACCACATTATGGGCACAAATTTTATGGGATTAGTTGCACATATACATGACATACAAATCCTATGGTTGAGTGACATTAACTATGTACTTGGGATATATAGATAATTATTCAAATCCTTTGACTAAATTAGTCAGATCATTTTATGGGACGTCATAATGAGTTCTTTATGCAATTTAATTACCTTCATAGGTTGGCCCAACACATGTGTTCACTACATTCTAAGTTATATCATAAAAAGGATTCTTTGATATGTTATTGCGACAAACTTCGATACATAAAACTTGTGTAATACCTTAAACAATGCATATGTGTGTTAAACATATTCATTATAATAGGACAATTATAGCCTTTATAATTCCATATTTACATCCATTTGAAGAAAATAAATTTATACCCATATAGCTAATTATCAAGTGACTAAGGTTAATCCTAAATGAAAGGATAAGCAATAGGTATTCCCATTTCTTACTTGACCAATAATTGAGAGACCATTGCATCAGACACACACATTGGATTCCATAAAATACTTATCTAATATGCACCATAATTAGATATCTAGACCACATAAACATGTTCTTATCATTGCCACTTCAAATAAACCACACATGATCTAGTAATGGGTTCCACAAACCCCTATTTCATTTATTTTCTCTTTGTGAACACAAAGTCCTATTTATATAGACAAATCATTACATATCTTATAGTGTGATATATTACACCTATACATGCCCATTTGTAGTACTACTAGTTTATTTCACTAGGTTCCTAGTGGTGAGATACCTATGATCATCATTTGGATGAGATCATAGGATAGTCTTTTATATTTGAATATTCTAAAAATAATAATAATAATAATAATAATAATAATAATAATAATAATAATCCAAAAAAAATTCATCATTTATATGTTTTATTTATTCCTTGGAATCTACGTTAATATTTCCATGTTGATAGATAAAATATTATTTATTTGTATATACACATGTTTCACACATATTGTGAGTGTGATATAGGCATACCTAGGAACATGAGATATTCACTTTAATATGTTGGGTCTTCCATCTCCTTGTGTCTTATAGACATTAGGGGGATCAAATTATTTCATCATAATACATTGAATTTATATATTTCTACAATTATTTTCCATTATCATGTTTGATCTTATATGATTACACATGCCTTTATCTGTGCTTATATTTTTTGTAGTGTAATTGATATGATGTGTACTTAACATTTTTTTCTAACACATATATCCAGTGATTAGTATGATATGTTGATGTTGGTTTCTTATGTTCTATGCCTTTTTTTTATGCACTTATTTAAGTGTATTCCCTTGATTACTATTATCTTGTTTTAGCAATTAAATATGCTCCATTATTTGCATACCTCATACCTTTTCTTTCGTACTTTGACATTGTATATGTCATTGAGTATTGTATGTAAATTTGAATATTTTATTACTTATATTGTCAACATTTGACTAAGTCGTGTCTCTTTGATTGTGTGTCATATGAGCATAGACATTTTAAGTGTTCTTTAGACCATTTTATTTTGATTTTATTTTGAGTGCTCTTGTATGTGTGCTTGAGTGCTTTTTTAACTCTTATTATTACTGTCTAGATGTTGTCATGATTCACATCATGCATATTATGATTTGATGTGACCACATACTATGTAAATCATTGTTATATCTACCTAGACATGATACTCATATATTTTACATGATCCATATATATATTATACAATCATCTTATCATTTTGAGGTAGGGTAACTACTAGTTTGTACTCCCCTTCACCTCTAATGGAAGTTATATTAGTGGAGGAATGTCATAGAGGTATAACTTTCACACCTTCATAGTATTATATTTTAGTGGGGTCATGAAAAAAATTCATGACCTACACACTTATTCAATACTCAAAATTTTCATATTATAGTGGGGGTATGTTATGTACAAATGTTATCCATAATCATACTAGTTTCTAGTTTTAGATTTTAGTGGGAGGTCATGTCATGGGATAAATTTCATTGTTCTATTCCACACTTGATTTTTTGAATTGGATAAATTTCATTGTTATATGATTTAGATACACATTTTTGGAATAATTCTATACATTGGTACCATTGTTATACAAAATTTTTAGTTTTATACATATATGAGGTACATATACCATGAAAAATAGCACCTTAAATTATAAAAAATATAGATTTCAGATTTCACATACTTATATGGACTTTAACATACACTAGGAAGGACTTTTACAAATTGTTATGAAGTGAATATATTGTAGTAATATTTTCACTTTTAGCAAGGTTGAGTTAATTAAATCACTTAATATTACCAAGTTTATATGATGAAGTGATTAAATCATCCACTATCACCATATATATAGTGTGATTTAACTTGTAACACTCACACTCACTAGGTTATACGTATGATTCTATTACATGGTTAAGAGAATTTCAACTATGTGGTTGTAATTCACCTTTTATTCAAGTTTAGGGGAAACTTTTCCTCTAATATTGCACACAGACACACACACACACACACACACACACAGACACAAGTTTTAAATTTTTCTAATCTGAGATCTATTAATTCATATTAAAATATATCTTAAAATAATATTTATAAAAGGAAAGCATTGATACATAGGTGTAATCCTAAAATTACTCTCTTCACTTTCAAACATTTCAAATTATTTAAATTCTAGATTATATGAACTAATTATATGCTATGACATGATCATGGTTTTAATTCAATCACCATCAAAGCACTCATTTTTTTACACAAAGAAAACTTATTTATTACACCCCAAGGTATGTATTATTTATTATTTAAGCTAATAATTTAATTACTAAATTAAATGGGGGAAAATGTAGACACTAAATCTGAATTATATAACACCTCAAACTTATATACTTGGCAAGAACTTATCTTAGATTTACCCTTTAGTTCCTAGAACCTCCCACTATCAAAATGCTCATATCCTCTATATTTTATGCCTTTTGTTTACCTCTTATACCAAACATATGTTATTATAATGATCAGGCCTTCTATATTGCTCAAAATTCTATAAACCTACTCATTATCATCTTTAACATGATTTAGACATGTAACTATTTTCCAACTTCTCAAATACTTGCATCCCAACCAAATGCCTATGTTGACACAAGTGTCATGTGACATCTACATTTTTAGTGACCTAGACTCATCAGATTTACAATTTTAATGTCTCCTTATGGTCACCCTAAGTTCTTTAATGTGAGATATTTCCTAAAAGGGTTGGTATATATTCTTGATCAATACTCATTCACTCCTCACCTAATAAAGACATAGAAACTCACAAAGAAACTTACCAAAAGCACTAAATCAAGAATTAAATTAATAAAATCCTCCATATTCCTTCATATTTCAATATACATCATAGGAAAACCCATATATAGGTCTGACATATTGAAGGACAATTCCATGAGACATAATTTCTAAGTTACAAGTTGTATCATTCTATGTACTTATTTATCACACATTACATCCTTATGCACACAAAAGACAACACTTAGGAGATAAATAAATAATTTATAGGCCCTATTCAGAGTGTTGGATATATAGGCAGCACCCATTAATATAGGTGCCATTGGGGCAACTTGATATTATGTCCCTACTGACCTATTTTCCCCATTGTCACTCCATGGGTGAAGAAGCTAGGATTTTATCTTTTAACAAAGAGTGGTAGCTTATACATATAATTTGAGTGCACAAAATCAAATGTGATAGAAAATAAAAAAGGATTTAGGTTGTCACATTTATATCGAATCAATATTTCATACTAAATACATGCATCAAACTCAGACACTAGTATCGACACAAATTTCTAGATCTAATGCAAGCATATTGGGCCATAAAATGTAAATTTATAGAATATGATGTCTTTTATATAGTCAAAAATCAATCTAGTTATATAATATTCCATAAAAAATCTGCATACACATGGTAAACTAGTTAATTAATATTCATTCCATTTATTGTAATATCTATCAATAATTATAATTTCTATTTTTGGTAAATCTCAATATTATAAATTTAGGGTATTATTCATCTGAGTTTGAAATTTATTGACCTAATATATATCTATTTATCATGATTATGTTTATTCATTTCTATATTATTAACCATATATTATATTGACCCATCTCAATTTAAGGTTAAACACTTCCACCTTTTTTTATAACTTCCCCATGATTTTGGTTATTTTTTCTTTTTAGTTTTGTTAAAATCATGAACCTTTATTTTTATTTAACATACCACATTGAGGTTTAATATAACATATTTATAATTTATAACCACCTATTACCACTAAAATTTATACCCTTTGGAAGAAGGTTCTTTGGGCCCTTTCCAACTTGAGCAGAATTATGGGAACAACACTAGGTTGTGGGTTACCTATAGCGGGGATGAACCTCTGGAGTTGGTTGGTTTCCTCTCTGATGCTCACCTAAAAGTAATTATAAACTAATGATTCATAGGGGAAATTTTTATAAAGATAAAATGGCTCCTAATAAATTTAACTAGGTGATGCACCAAATAAAAATAGGGAACTCCCTTAAGCTTGAACCCAAATTGGATCTGTAGAGGACAATACTAGCTCACATAATCTTAAGATAAAGTTTATTGCATAAGGGATTCAATGAAGAGGTTTATAAAGTAATGAATGCAAAAAAAGAGGATTTATAAGACTCACTAAAATCTCATGTTAATGGTAGAAATAAAACTAATCTAGACCTGTAAACAACATTGAAAACTCCATAAATAATGTTGGAAAGAAGTACCATGGATGAGAAAGATTCTCCTTCACACAATGCCATAGTGAAAAACTCACTAAACACATATTAAATGAAAAATATAGGTAAATAAAGTTCTATATTTAATTAAGAGGTAGTTATTACAAATGCTTGATAGGGTTGAGCCTAATCAAGATGAGCATATTTTTCAATATCTCATAGTGTGTCCCTACTCCTCAAAATCAAGAGTCATTGTGAGAATACAAGAGAGAGTAATTTAAAATGGAAATAATAGGTAATATAGAGAAGGGAAAGAGAGAGAGAAGGGGAGAACACATTGTCTATGATCATTAAATGAGTTGTCACCTTTCATTCTAATTTGGACTAATCCATCATTAATTAGTTAGCCTATATTTACTCTAGTAGTCTTCAAATTATTCTCATTGGCTAAGAGATTCACTAGAAGACAAGAGATTATTTTGCATGATGAGTCATGATTATTTCAAGGACAAAATATCTCTAAGGGCTCTAATCAACATTGAATATTCTAACTACCTCTACAACCACCAGATCCTCCTTTGCTTTGAGTTTTCATGCCACACTCCAATTCTAATATTATATTTGGTCTCATTATGAGGAAAAAAATCCTCATGTTCATGGATCTGATAGATCCATGACTAATTATATTTGAGTGGTGGTTTGTACCTACTTGTCGAGGATGTGGCCATTTTGGAAGATAAGACACTCTTCCATATCTTATTTATATCTTCCCCTAATCCAACCTAGACATATATTAACTATAGATTGAAAACCAGTCAAAATTATTGGTTTTTATATATCTATTATATTAATAAAAACTTATAGGTTATGTAGCCTATATTCTAGACTATATTTAAGTTTAAATAAACCTATTCTACATTTAAACCTTGGGAAAATTGAGAGATATATGTATAGGTCTCCATTTGATAACTAATAATTGAAATTTGATCTATATATTAAGTTTAAAATACATATTATATCTCTATGGCTCTCTAATGGTGGAGCTTGATCCCTTAAATATCCATCCAATTCAACTTGCATCATGTTTGGACTCAGTTCCTTTGTTTTTTAACTTGCCCAAGTCCAAGACTACCTTATTTACCTTCATCAAAATGTCGCAAGGTCAATCCTTTACTTATTAGATGTCAATAATGAATCAACCTATTTGAAATTTTGACCCATATTTCTCCATTGATGTTGATTTATATGATTAAGTGAGAGCCATCAATCTTGGCCTTGACTTAACAACCTTATCTGAGCTAGTACCACTTAATAGTCCTACATTTGCCTTTAAGATATATTGTTAGTATGTATGATTTACATGTTTACACCACATGGTGCCTTCTAGAGATCCTTGACATATTGACTCATCTCTATCTGTTGATCTCCCTTGGTATGAATGAGTGCCAATTGTTGGATCTTCTTTAGTTTGAAAATAAATGGCCATTTACTTGGTCTTAAAATTGATATCTATAAAAATATCCTTTGACATCCATGTGGACATATTTGATGTCCCATAAACCATAAAATTCAAGCTCCAGTGGATTTTTTTAGTGCCTTTAAATTGACATCTACATGAACATATCCCACTATTTGATCAACTTAGAAGATTTATATATTGAAGCATAAAAATAATGGAAGGACCACATTTTCCATAGATCTTGATATTAAAATGATTGTGCCAACTTAATATGCTAGTTATTTTCTAAGTGCATTTCCAAAATGTTCAAGTGATCTCACCTTTTCAATTCTTCATGACACCTTGATGATAGTCTAGTTCATTTGGCTAAGTATGGGAAATTACTATCAAACTACTTGGTAACCCAACTTTTCACATGTATATCTTTTGTTGCACTTTATCACATGACCTAAAAATTAGTGCATATCAACTTGGTATAAATTTGAATAGACCCATGTGATCATTTTATCTTGAGGTTACTACACATGTGAGATATATCATTATCAAACTACCCATTCAACTTTATTTGAGCTCCTTTCAAAATTGGATAAGTATGGAAATTTAGAAAATTTTGTTTGAGGGCCAAATTTGGACCTCAATAACTTTTATTTCACTTAGATGCATGTCCTAAAATTTAGCACGTAGCAACTTGGGACTAATGTGATCACAACCATATGACCAATTCTCCTTGACTCATCCAGATGTGGTAATGATAACATCAAAAAAATGCCTACTTAGAATTTATGCCACTAGACCCAAAATGTCTAGATGAACATAATGAAGAACTAGATGAATACCATGTATTTCCATACTGATTCCAATCACTCTTGACACCCGATAGGATCTCTCTAACTCTAGAACTATCCTTTAAAAATTGAAAATTTACACTTTAAGTTAACTTAGATTGTTTCAAAAGCTTTGTATGTTGCATGATACTTTTGGTCTACTAATTCCATCTAAAAATTTGCTCAATATCTTTGATCATTTGACCACTTAGAAACTCTACTTATTTCTCTACATTAGGGCCTATTAGAGACTACACTACATCTAGATAGTTTTTTATGTGTGCCAAAAATGGCCAAAATTTCTAGTTACTTATAAGGAAGCATACTTGTTATGCTTGAGAACCCATACAAATTTTTACTATCTAGTCCATTGGGCATGGAGTCCCCTACCTCTATAACTAAGCTGGTCTGAAACTAGATACAAGGTTGACCCTTTCTAAATAACCCCTATTGAAATACAAAGATAAAAATAATAATAAAAATAAAGTGCCCAAGGAACTTATGGAATGGAAACAAATAATATAAAGTAAACCAACCTAAAACAAAGTAAGGACAATTAGTCTAGTAAACAAATGTACATGAAGGCACTTGGAGAAAAGCATGAAACTACTTATCCTAAACTAACCAACTAGAAAAGAACCTATACAAAACCATTGACTAGTTACACAAAATAGCTACCCTTCCTCACTAATCTAATATAATTTATAGGATTGAGGGAAGACACCCAAATATGGAGGAGTGGATAATGAACATATTTAAAATACACCTTTCCAATAAAAATAACAAAAAAAACTTACTCACCCAATCTAATTGATTGGACATACAAGCATCTTGGAGTGGATAATAAATTTGATATTGTTCTTCTTGATGCGTAAATTTATGATCTAAATTAATCACAACCTATGATGGCTCCTCCTTGTCATATTTCAAATAAGCTAAGTACCTGATTAGACATCCTCTTGTCAACATAAATGTTGAGCAACTAGATTCTACCTCACTCTTGTACTTTATTTCTCCATCATTATGTTCTTCTGGAATATTATGTCAAAGTCTTCTTGAATCGCATGTTAATATTAAAATCTTTGTTTATACTTAATATTTTCCTCTAACACATAGAGTGGTGTCTCTTAAATTTGCATTTATTGAGTACTCAAGATGTCCTCTTCATAAACCTCACTCTAGGTTTCATCTTGTTCCTCAACTACGAATGAGGGCTAATTTAACTATTTATGCTCCAAAAAGACACATTTATCTTGATCAAGGTATGATTTCTATTCCTCTATCTCCAATTAATTAGGGATAACTTATTTTGATTAATCATACTGAAGTAAACCATCCTTTGGTTCCTAGACCTAATCCTCTTCTTGATTTATGTATAATGGACCTTCAGTAGTCCATTCAAGGTCTACTCTATTTTGAGGATTGTCCTCATCAAGATCTAGGTCATTAGTGTAAAATACATGCCAAGAAAATTGGTATAAGCTTGATTCTTCCCATTTTAAAATATGTGGCCTACCTATTACGATCTCCTCATCATAGACACTTTCATTGTTCTCTTCAAGTTCACTTATGACTACAAACTCCTCTATCTTTTATAGAATATGTTCCTTATATAAGAAGGATATGGTGAAAGGGTGAATAATTCCACCTATATTACATCTTATAAAAGTATCATTATGGCTATGGATTTTGAATGGTCTCTTTGGTGGTTCTTAAACTAGTGCCTCCTTTTTCTATATGCCTTTCTTGATTGATTCTCATGAGGGGAATGTGTAAGAAATAACCATATTTTCTTGATTTTGAATTTATTCCTCTTTATTCATCTGTAGATCTAATTCCTTGATTTATATATCATATTATATTTTAAAATCCACTCTTTAAGGTAGTATATGGCCTCATGAAGATCAAGAACACACTGGTATGAGATACAAGAAGATTCTTGAGGAAATAAATGGGATCTTAGATATAAACAATAGCCTATTCCAAAATAGTCTCCTTTTTTTTGAAGGCTTGTTTTGATTAAATTACAAGAAGGGAAAGTTTGAGGAGTACATGAAGAACTTGGAACATAAGAGGGGTCACTTGGAGTAGTTCTTCAGGGGAAGATGGGTGGCATATAACAAGGCTTAGGTGGTGTATATGAAGACACATGAGGTCAGTGGAATTGGACCTACTATCCTTCATAAACTCTTAACTTATCCTTGATGATTTTAATGTAACCACTTACATCCATCATCTCACTTGAGAGGTTTTTCTAATTTACTACCTCAATAGGTGTCCATTATTCCTTCATTAGCCATAATGCATTTCTCATGCCATGAATGATGTGACTATAGTTATTATAACCATATCCCCTTTATGTATTAAGTTCTATCATTTACCTTTCATATCTTTGAACACTTGACTCTCTCTTGAAATGGATTAGTTTTGGGGAAAACTAGGGACACCTTGAGCCTAAGAATGTTGAAACATTGAATTTTTAGAACCACTTGAGGTGAAGCCATAAACATTATTAATTTTATATGAAGGATTCTAAGGTATACAATAGGAATTTTGATTAAAAGAGTGATGATACATACCGGATTATGGTGATTAACCACCTAGGCTACTTACAACCAGAAGCTTTGATTTGGAGTTACCATTGATGTTAACTTGTTTGCTTCCAAAAATTGATTAGAGGAAAGTCACACCAATAATATTTCCACTCTTTTGGAACTTTATCCCATCGAGGATTATAAAACTCTTACTTTTCAAATTTACACCCTTTGGAAGAGTGTTATTTACATCCTTTCTAACTTGAGGATAACTATGGAATAAACCTAGGCTATCAGACACCTATGGTGGGGCTAAACCTCTAGAGTAGGCTAGATTCCTCTTTTATGCTCACCTAAAACTAATGCTTCATAGGGAAAAGGGTTATAAAGATAAAATGGATCCTAAAAAATTTAACCAAGTGATTCACCAAATAAAAATGGGGAACTCTAATAAGCTTGAACCCACACAAGATCTGTAGAGGATAATAATAGCTCGCATAATCTCAAGATGAAGTTGATTGCATAAGTGTTTCATGGAAGAGGTTTGGGAAGAATGAATACAAAAAAAGAGGATTTTTAAGACTCAATTAAATATCATGCTAATGGAAGGAATAACACTAATGTATACCTTTAAATAGCATTGAAAACTTCCTAAACAAGGTCAAAAAGGACCATAGATGAGGAATACTCTCCTTCACACAATGCCATAGTGCACAACTCACCAAACATATATTTAAGGAAAAAGATAGGTAACTAAAGTCCTATATTTCATCAAAAGGTAGTTATTAAAAATGTTTGATAGGGTTGAGCCTAATCAAGATGAGCATATTTTTTAATATCTCATAGAGTGTCCCTTCTATTCAAAATCAAGAGTCTTTGTGAGAATCTGAGAGAGACTAATTTACAATGAATAGAATGGGTAATATAGAGAAGGGGAAGAGAGATAATGGGGTAGCACATTGTCCATGATCATAAAATGAATTATCAGTTTTGTTTCCAATCAAGACTAATCCATTATCAATCATTTTACCTATATTTTTTATAGTAGACTTCAAGTTATTCTCATTGGCTGAGAGATCCAGTAAAAGACAAGTGCTTATTTTGCATGATGAGTCATGATTATTTCAAGGAGGAAATATCTCCAAGGGATATGATCAACATTGAATATTATAATGACCTCTCCAACCACTAGATCCTCCTTTTCTTTGATTTTAAATGCCACCCTCTACTTGTCATCCACTTGGTTTCATTATGAGGAAAAAAATCCTTATGTTCATGGATCTGATAGAGCCGTGCCTAATTCTTATTGAGCAATGGTTTATACATACTTGTTGATGATGTGGCCATTTTAGAAGATAAGACACTCTTCCATATCTTATTTATATTTTCACTTAATCTAACCCCAATATATATTAACTATAGATTAAAAATAAATAAAAATTATTGGTTTTCATAGAGCTATTATATCAATGAAAACTTATAAGATGCATATCCTAGATCCTAGACTATATTTAGGTTTAAATAAACCTATTCTACCTTAAAAACTTAGGAAAACCAAGAGTACTATGTATTCATAGGTATCCTTTTAACAAATATTCATTAACCTTTGATCTATGTATTAGGTTCAAAAGACTTATTCTATCTTTATGACTCTAATAGTAGAGCTTGATCCTTCAAATGTCTATGTGATTCAACCAAGATTGTGTCTAGACTTGTTTCCTTTGTTTCTTACCATTTTCAAGTTGAATATTTCCCTACTGACCTTCATCAAAATGTCCCAAGATCAATCTTTTACTTATGGGTTGTTGATCATGATTCAACCTATTTAAAACTTTAACCCATCTCTCTTCATTGATCTTGATTTGTATGATTAAGTGAGAGCCATTGATCTTTCCCTTGACTTGTCAACCTTATCCAAACTAGTGCCACTTATTACATTTTCCTTTAAGATCCACTATCATTCAGTCTACTTTCCATGATTATGCCATGAGGTGGCTTCTCAAGCTCCTTAACCATTTTAATCATCTCACTCCATCCATATACATTAGTAGGAATGAGTGCCAATCATTAGATCTGATTTAATTCAAAATAAAATAGTTATTTATTAGGTCTTAAAATTGACATCCATGTGACCATCATTTGACATCCTCATGGATGTATTTAGCATCCCACAGATCATCAAATTTAAGTTCCAATGGATTTTTTTATATCTTAAATTTGACATCTATGCAAACATACCCATTATTTGACCAACTTTGAAGATTTATATCTTGAAGCACAAAAATTATGGAGGGACCGAATTTGCCTAATATGTTATCAATATTAAAAGGATTGTGCCCACTTGATCCTCTAGTTCTAGGAGTTTTATAATTATGTTTACAAAATTTTCAAGTGATCTCCCATTTTAAATTGTATATGATGCCCTAACAATGGTCTAGTTCATTTGGCTAAGTATGGGAAAACATTGTCAAACTGCTTGGGAGGCCAACTTTTCACATGTATATATTTTGTTGTGCTTTATCACATGAACTGAAACTTAGCATATATAAACTTGATTCAAATATAAATAGACCTAGGTAATCATTTTCTCTTTATATTCCACACATGTGAGATATATCATCATCAAACTTCCCACTCAATTTTATTTGAGCTCTTTTACAAATTGGCTAAGTATGGAAACATAATGAATTTTGTTTGAGAGGTTAACTTTGAACCTCAATAAATTTTATGGCACTTAGATACATGTAATAAAATTTAGTGCATAGAAACTTGGGACTAATGTGATCAAAACCATATGACCAATTATCCTTGACTCATCCACATGTGGTAATGATAACATTAACAAATTGCCTACTCAAAATTTATACCACTAGACCCAAAATGTCTAGATGAAAAAAATGAATAACTAGATGAATGCCATGCACTTTCATACTCATTCCAAGAACTCTTGATACCCCATAGGGTCTCTCTAACTCTAGACCTATCCTTTAGAAATTAATAATTTGCAATTTAAGTTAACTTAAATTGTTTTAATATATTTTCAAGTTGCATGATAATTTTGGTCCACTCATTCCATCTAGAACTTTTCTCAATCTCTTTGATCATTTGACCAATCAATAACTCTACTTATTTCTTTGCATCAGGACCTCTTAGAGACTACACTACATCTAGGTAGTTTTGTATGTGGCTAAAAAATGGCCAACACCACCCTAATATTATGTTCATGATGTAATGGTAGTTTTTAATAATATCTCCACATTGATCTCATATAAAACTCTAAAATCATATATGTCATGTGATTTTAAGACATAGATCATGTAGTATCAAGTGACACTAATTTGCTTTGTGTACTATAGAAATTTGTAATTACATATTTTATTATTCCCATTATACAATTCACACTCAGATTTGATTACTTGAACTTTTTTCTTAACAAAATTAGCCTGAGTGTGTACATCCACCTCAAAATTAGTACACCATGCAAATTTAAATGAAGTATTGGTCTAATATTAATACATAAAATATTCATTACATTATTTAACAAATGTTATATATATAAGAAGAGGATCTCTTATTAATAATTATTTATATGCTATATCCAATAAAAACATCATTATGTTAAATGGTGTTCTAATAATATATGTGACAACACAAATAGCTAAATACATTCAAAATACACTGTTAATATGATGAACTAACTTTAATATCCCAACATTCCTCTTGGTGATGCATTTGACAAAACACACTAACTTTAGGAGGAATAGAGGAGATAAAATTCTCAAATGGTAAACATCCTCCATCTTCCCTTTTTCCTCTTCTAAATATAAGAAATCTCAAAAACAACTTCCCCAAGTTCTCTATCTACTAGGCCATAATGAACTAGATACCTCAGTTTGTTGATACAAATTGTTCTATATAATGGCCGTATATGGAATACACTTAAAGAATTATGAAAATAACTTGGTCTATTTTTTCCAAATGAAATAGCTTGTTTCGATTTATTAATGAGCTCTTTCATGGTTGTCACTTATCTTTTATCTAGATTCAATAGTGCATAAAAGAAGAGAAGTAAAATTAATAATATTTAGTCTAAATAATGCTTGAACAATTGAATGCAATTTAAACTACTCTAAATATAATCTAACAAAAAAATAAAAAATAATAAAAGAGAGAGGGTAGGGAGATAAAGGAGATGAACCTATTTTATAGTGAGGATAATTTTTTCCTTATTTAGTAGACCAATCACTTGAGTAACTAGTCTCTACCTAGATAATATGACACAACTATAAGATAAAGATAGTGTAAGTTTCTAAGGATGAAGTGGCTATGTGAAAGAGGGAAGCAAAGTCAACATTTATATGTTTAGACAATTAATTTTACTCAAAAATCTTGTAGATAATAGATATTTCTTGAAATATACATCTATAATTAATCAATACTCATGTGAGTTACAAAGATATCCTCAAATAGTCTCCACTAATGTAAGAAAGGAAAAACTAAATAAAAAAGTAAGAAAATAAGTCTGGTCATATACACTAAAATCTAGTACAAAATGGACTAGTCTCTTTTACAATGAATAACTAGTATTATATAGGTAATTCAATCCTATAGAGTCATCAATCAGCCCACTACAAGGCAGTTACAAGAATTCAATGAGATATGTATATCCAAGATAAAATTTTAATCATATCTCACTGAATACCAAGGAAATAAAAACTAGAATCATACCAACTAATCTCTAAATTGAAATTAGGTGGCTCTAGTTGATTTGATAATAATAAAAGCACTAAGTTGACCATAGTTTTCAAAATAGGGTTCATGCCTAATCAATACAAAGTTTGGTCTTTTATGCTCTTCAAATTGAATTTGTGTGGCCAAAAGTTATTGATATCTATAGGAATTACTAGTTAGAAATGCCTTGTACTATGATGATCATGCTTGATTAAGGTATTTTTTGTCCTCTTTTGGTTTTTACCACTTTATCCTAATGATAACACCACCACTTAGGGAAACCAACTTACTAGAATGTGTAAGAATATATTTCAAGTGGTCCCTCTCACCACTACAAGATAAGATACTATTTGATTGTGTAGAATTGATTGGGCTTGCATTTTAATTTATAGATATTAGTGACTTAGAAGGGCAAGACAACTACAAAATTTAAGCTCTAATCCTTTTCATGGAGGTCCATGTATCCTCATAAAAAAAGACACATCACATGGATAATTCTAACTACTTATAAAATGTAATGATTCTTTTAGTGTTAGATACCAAGCTACGTGGGATTCATTCATTTTTTATTTCCTCAACTAAGGGTCCTAGGTTCTTTAATTTTCTTTGGCTTAAGTGTAATGAGATCATGAGATTAGGTAAGATCATGTTCAATTAGAGGTTTATAGTCTTATATTTATGTTTAGTGTGTCTCTACTACCTAAGAACCTTGATATGTTGACATGCGTTATTATCCCAAGTACTTTCTCACTCTTATCCCCTCTATACATCTTTTTATTGATCTAGGAGTGATAAGAAGTAGGATATTTCTACATGGCATCATCTTTTTCACCTAGAGGGTTGATTTCATATTATATTCCTACTTAAATTTTACTCACCATCTTGGGGGCTCAAGGAAATAAGATTATGGCATGTGTCTTAATTTGAAGCATCCAAAAGATCCTAGATAGTTCATTAGTCTAGGGCACTTTGGAGAAGTAAAAAAGTGAGGGATTGATAGGTTGTATTCTCACATTTATCTAGGCCTACATCAAATGGAACTAACCATTATATTTTAAACAAAAGGTAGCCATTAGACTTCAATTCACCCAATTTTAACTAAAAAATGTAAGTCAAAAATATTGAAAAGGAAAGGAAAATAGCTCATGAAATTAATAAATAAAAGGTGTTTTTTAACAAAAAACATAGCTAATTTAGTTAATTTTAAAGATAAAATTAATAAGTATAAAAAATAAATTAAAAAATGGTGGGGAGAAATAGACCAAGGATTGATAAAATTAATCATTTAATTCAAAGAGAGAGAATACCTTTTTTATAGTTTTGACAGGCTAGACAATTATCAAATTTTAGCTCATTCAATACTGATGTGGATGTCAAAATGTACTATAGTGTCAGTGTCTATGGTATGTGGTATTAATTCACTCATTTGGGTCATAGTTGAGGACCCACATACACTATTTTCCTTTATAATATTGGTGAGGTGAGATCTTGACACTTGTTAAGATCCTACTTATATGGGGCCTTAATAAAGGCTTGGAAACATATAGCCTCCACCAGAGAGTGAGGAAATACGATCATGCCATTTGACACAATATAAGGCATATAGGAGCTCATTTTTTATTTATAAGTATATGTACTACCCCAAGGCCATGATCAATTATGATCATGCCATGTAGCATGATACCATCCATATAGAAGGTCCTTGTTATAGGCTCTCAAATGTAGAAAATATGATGAAATAGGGATATTGGATCATGAAAACCATCAAAATATTAGGGATCCATAAGGTTAGAGGCTTGATTTGACATTTTAAAGGATATAACAAGTAAGCAAATATTATTTGGATACTTATTTCTATCTCACTTTCCTAGGGGCTAGAAGATTTAGTGAGAAATGACTAAGTCCTGAAAGGGCCCAAAGAAGCAAGTGAATGACACTTGGAAATATTAAATTTTTTTGACTCACATGAAATTATGTGACCATTGGAATGAAAAATGGATAATATCCATTAAAATTTAAAAATGAAATTTGTCCAAAAATGACTTAGTCAAAAACAAATAGAAGGGCAACATGCAGTAAGATAAAAAATAAAAAATGAACATTTTAAAAAAATTTAGACACCAATCCAAAACTTATGAAATGACTAAGTCTAAGCATAAAAACATATAAAATTTTAGACATTTTAATTAGAAAATGAGTAAATATGGACTAAGTTACATAAGGAAAGGTCATTAAAACTATGAAATAGTTAAATAACTTGCACAAACCTAAGGAAAAATGGTCCAAAAATGGAAATTTTAATATAGTCCAAAACATGATCCAAAATATATCAAGTATTATCAAATTAAAGTAAATTTAGACAGTTATATAAATGCAATCTCAATTTCAAAAAAAAATATACTAAGTGCATATAATGGACCTTTTAAGTTTAGACTCAGTTCAAAGATTAAAGTAAATGGAATATTATGACTATAACCTCCTAATTACCCTTTCCAATTAGAACAATAAATAAAATAGGCCAAAACTAGATTAAACTAGAAGACTATACTTTAAATAAAAAAAGAGGTTCCATGATTTTATTGATGAAATTAGGGCATGTTGTGCAAGAAAAAATAAATGGTGACTCTACTACAAAATACTCGAGTATTTAGAAACAAATAAATAGTTAAAGAACCCATAATTTCTAATTAAAATAGTGTATGGAACATGAAAAAAAAATGAAAATATGGTAGTAGTTAAGTGACCAAATCTAGTTCACTCATTGACCTAATGTGTGTAAATAAGTTAATTTACTATTTCATACGATCTTGAGGGTTAGCTACTATGAGTCCAACCATAAGGCTAGTGAATCATGGATTCAAAATGTTTTCATAGACATTTATCCACTACCAAACAAGTGTTTATATCCCTGATAGAGTAGAGTATGAACCAACTTAAGGCCTTACTTGAGTATGAACCAACTTAATGCATTACTTTACTACTAGCCAATAATCTATAGCCTTGGGAGAGATTTCTTGAATCACCTAGGATTGAGTTTTTTGAAATTGATTTTATTTTGTGTTTTTTCTTTTCTCTTATTTTTATTTTAATATCTATGTTTAGTGTTGGTGAGCACTATGTCAAAATAAATGTATAACTATCTATTTTTCAACTTAGGACTTCACCACAATAGATTCAGCCAAGTAGATTTGAAAACCATTTAAGATATGAAATTTTAGCTTGCTTTTAAGAGGTACCTTCAATGATCAACTAAGTTTACCCAGACTTGATTAAATTAAAACATATTCAAAACATAGGTAATATTCAAATCCTTAAATAATTACCTAATAATGGGATATAAAACAATAAAACAACTTAATAATCACCCTTACATAAAACTCCATTTTTGCTACCTACTTATAGAACTTTCACTTCATCACCTTTCATTGACAAACATAGAATTGTTGGATAAAATAGTTGGGATAGATCCAAAAATAGAAGAATAAAAATAAAAGAATAAAATAGACATAATCTAAACAAAAAATATATAATATCAAGACAATTAAGTAAGGGAAAGAAAGAGAAATCAAAAGGAAATTACTTACAGTATCATTCAAAGATATATTAAACTTATAAGGGTTGAGGACATGTTTTATTGAAAAGAAACAAGACCTCCTTATTAGTTAGACACCTAAAGTAGGATAAATTCATATTTAGGGTTTTGATAAGGCTGGTAGGAGTCCTATCAAGGGAACACATGCACTTATATATATATATATATATATATATATATAGTCCTTTAATTCTAAAAATAGTATCCCAAAGAGCTTTATTAACTATGTTTTCATGAAAATTAAGTATATTTATGTTAATAACATATCCATTTACTTAAATTCCATTTGTATGAAGAATTTGGGAAATATTTTGAGGTATCCCACTACCTAAGCTTTAAATTATAGTGAGGGATAGGGGTGCGACTTAACACATACAATAGTATCTTGTATACCCAACCTAGTAGAGATATATTATTTGTGATATCTAAATGTTGAATCCACTAATGGCTACTCTTAGAATAACATGGACATTGTGGTAGTATCCATTTTATTATTTTCACGATTTGAAAAATGTATACTTGGTTATTTATAAGTCAAGGAAATTCTATCTTTACCATCAGAGGATGTTGTATGTAGATAGTTACATTTGATTAGGTCATTATAATCTTTGACTCTAATGGGTTTTACTTATTCATTAAATTAACCATGCTCATGATTTTGCATCTTAGAATTAATTGTGTCTATTGTTAAGGGGATATCATGTATTTTTCAAGCCCATTGTACATATTGCTTCAAATATTCTAAGTCTTTAGATGCAAAAACAACCACTTAGATCTATTCTATTTAATCTATATCTAATGAAGATATGGGGATCAATTTAATACCACCAAGCTAATGATCTTATAGAATTAGCTTGCCTACTACAAGATATGCAACATATGATATGGGTGTTCTAGACTCATAGCATACATCTTCTTCATCCATCTACTCTAACTCTTTTATTTCATATCTACATTGATTTTAGGTAGTGTATAATTCATAATATTGTGCACACAACTCTTTTATAATTAGATCTTCATATGGGAACTCACTTGAGATGGTTGTTTATTCATCATCATCATCATAATCATCCTCACTACTACTCTCAAATACTATATATTACGTACTAATTAGAACATTATTAGTTAACATGATTTATTCAACACTTATCTCATTTATGAATTCATAGATTATAATTTGTGAACCCATGAATACAGTCTCATAATTCATCCTAACATTATTGGTTGAATAACTCCTGTGATAAATGACACTATCAATAAAAACATCAAAATATGCTTCTTCATTAACATAAGGAAAAGTAACCTATTATTCCAAAGTTGAAAAATAATAATCATATTAATTAAAATAAATAATAAGGTTATAATTTATCATAGAAAGGTATAGTTTCATATAATTTGGAGGTAATGTTTCATTATAAAGCGTTAACTAGTTTACAGGCTAACTTATAAGTAGTAAGTTTGAGGATTTTGGGTGTAAACACTTAGTTGTCTAGAGAATTAAAAAGGGGTTAGTATCTTAATCATGTGAAATCATTTTCTATTTAATGATGAATGCCTCTAGATAAATATATGTTGAGGATGTGAGTGTATATGGGGTTCCTTGAATAAGCATAGTAGTTTTGGGATCCAATTCTATAAGATAAACCTCAATAGCCACCATATCTTTTTATAGGATTAGATCTTTCAACCTCTTTTATAGTTGGTGAAAGTCACTATTGAATGAAATCATGGGTTAATTGGGTTCCCTATATCATGTAAAAAATTGATAGTATAAGGTATCAGGATCAATAAACACACTAAAATTTTTGATAAATAGATTTTCAAAGATAGCCTATAAAGTAATTTATCTATTTGGAAAATTTAGGTACTAATGGTAAGCATATTCATCTAGGTAACAGGGTAATATACATCATGCCAATTCCTCATGTTGGATATGGGTTTGGATGATGGCTTATTTAAATTCCTTGATGTGATATTTAATTATTTTAATCCCACCATATGTATAATTTAAACAAAACTTGTCAAGATTATTAGGCAAGTCATGAGTAGGCCTTAGAATATTCACATGATATATACTTTCAACAAGATAAGATAATGACATAATTAGGTTCAAATCCTATTGATGTGTTGTTTTGGTACACAATAGGGTTTAAAATTAGGAAATAAGATAAAAACCAGTCATAAACATCGAATAATATCCTATTTAGGCCCTCCTAACACCAATATATTGATCTATTTGACACAACATACCAAATTTATGAGGAAAAGAGGAGATGAAAGGCTTAAATAGCGAGGATTCCCCATATTCCTTTCTGACACTCCTTAAAGGAAGTATGCATGTTAGAAACTTTATTAATGTTTGTCTATCGGGTCATGGTGAACTAGATAACTTAGTTAGCCAATGCAATTTATTATAATAAGGGCTCCATTTGGAATACACTTCAATAATTATGAAATAAAATTGGTATATTATGCATAGAATAACTAGCTCATTCAAATTTATCAATTAAATCCTTGCTATTTTTTTATCAAAATTTAACAATGCATAAAATAAGAAAAGTAGAATAAAGAACATGTAGTACAAATAATACTTGAAAAAATGGTTACAATTCAAACTATCTAATGCTAATATAATAGAGATATAAAATGACAAAAAGAGATAGGGGTAGGGATAAAGAGGATATAAATACCACTTTGTATAGAGGATAGTTTTATCCCTATTGAGTAGATTAATTTATTATGTAACCGGTATTTGTTTGGATATTACGACACAATCATAAGATGGAGATAGTGCAAGAGTCTAAGGATAAAGTGTCTATGTGAAAAAGGGAAACAAAGTCACCATGTATTTTCATAGACAATGAATACCTTGTAAAAATATTTTAGATAACATATGTTTCATGAAACATATATCTATATTTAATCAATACTCAAGTGAGTTAGGTAAATACACTCAAATAATGTTGATTCATGAAATAAAGGAAAACCTAACTTAAGATGTAGGAAAATGGATTTGGTCTTCTACACTAGATTCTAATACAAAATGTATTAGCCTCTATCACAATGAATATCTAGTCTTTTATAGGTAACACAAACTTATGGAGTCATCAATCGACCCACTATAAGGTGGTTACAAACATTCAATGAGATGTCTCTATCCAAGATCAAATTTGAATCAAATATCACTTAATCTTGAGTAAATCAAGACCAAAATAATTCCAACTAATCCTTGAAGGGAAATCAAGTAGCTCCATCTAGTCTAATAATCATCAAAGCACTAAATTGGAGGTAGTATGCATAGTAGGCACCATACCTCATCAACACAATTTTTTAAATTTTATTTTATTTGAATTAAATTTTGGAGACCAAGGGTCATTGAGATATGTAATAATTCCTAGTTATCCATGATTTACACTATGATGATCATGTTTCATTAAGGTGTTTCTTTATCCTTTATGGTTTATTCCTACTTTATATTGATGTACATGCCAAAACCTAGTGAAATAAACATTATAAATTACTTATAAATCTACATCTCATGGTCCCTCTCACCACTAGAAGATAATATACCATTTAATTATGCATACCTAATTGGGATTGTAATTCAATCTCTAGATATTGACAACCTAGATGGGAAATATGGATACCAAATTTAAGCTCTAAACTTGTTCATGGAGGTCCACATATCCTCATCAATAAATATGACCATATGGGTACTTTTCATTTCTTGTAAAATCTATAAATTCATTTAGTGTCAAATTCCATGCTATGTTGTGGTCCTTCATTATTTTGATATTCAGATGACGATCCTAGGTTCCTAACTTTTCTTTGGTTAAGTCACAATGAGATATTGACAATTGGTAAGTGAATATATCATATTAGGATGTATCTATAAATTATCATACTTAGTGTATTCCATGCTCTAAAAAGGTAATATGAACAAATAATTCATTACATAGCTATTTGTATTAGGACATGACCAATTTAGATATTTTAAACTTAACTAAGGGATATATTACCACATAAAACCAAATGAGAATTTTATTAATCAGCTATGAAAAAGACATTATGAAATAAAACTATATAGACCTATAATACATATAATAAATCTAAAATAATGCTTGTGGCATAAAGTGGGGTAATTAAACAAATAAAACAAAACATGAAAAGATAACTCTATTAAATTTAATGTAGAGGTAAACTAATCAATTCTAATACAACATTAATCTTATTACTTTGTGCAATATCTAATCTAATAAATTAAAGAGTAAAAGTTAGGAATACTTAACTTGGATTTAACTTTTTGTGCCTCAATCTCTCCCTTTGTCAATGGTGATTTTCAAGAGCTTATTATCACTTTATAAGGATCACACTATATAAATCATCTATATCTTAAAAGACTCATTATTTACATCCAATACTTTCACACAAGACAAGCTCATTTCTATCAAAGGAAAAACCCTAAGTAATGAATCCTCAAGTGTAGAAATCATAAAGTTATGAGTTGTAAGAATGTGAAAATAAATGTTACTCTCTATTGGATTTTAGTGAAGGGGGTATTTATAGCCAATAATTGACCCTAAACCCTCCTAATAATTTAGTTGACAAGATCATCTAGGTCAATCTTAATTGTTAGGAAAGATAATCATTAAATATTGAACTAGGTTAGTTTGGCCAATGTAGTTTCATAACATAGGCTCAATATCTAACAAGATCTCTTAGACATGCATAGTGGGAAAATGAATAAAATGGGTGTATACTTAGTGAGGAGATATTTTAGAAGTTGAATTTATTATAAGTGTGGATAAAATGGTTTTAATTACTTATGGATTTGGATAAAGGTAACTTGTACTAGTTTTAGGTAGTGGTTTAGGTACCAAAAATATTATGAACCACCAAAAGTCTACCCATCCATTTTTTGGTACACCCTTTAAGGCATGAACTTAGAGATATTAAAACTTGATATTTTGATATAAGAGAAAGAGATTTAATAAATGATAAAGTTTAAAAATACTGTGTGTATACATATGACTCACTCAAATCTCATCACATATTATTCAATTGTACCATGGGATGGTGATTCAAGAAGTAACATAGTAATGCACAACATTGAGATAATAAATTTTGAAAATTTTGAATTTAAAATGATAATAAGGAATAAATAAATGAAAGTAACATATACCTTGTTGAATGATATATTAACACTCCACCTTAATCATGGGTTGTTAGCACCTATCTCTCCTAAAAAGATATTTTTTGTGAACAAATATCTCCCAGGTCCTAGTTACTAGGTCTTGGTACACAAACTAATTCATTGGCTCATTATGACCATTCTAATTAAAGGATATCTAGAGAAACTAAATCTAGATGATTGTTTAAGATATATAAACTATGATACTCAATTATTATAACGTTAATCTATTCCATAATTCTTGAATGGTGATAAATAACATTATAAAATCATGATTTAACATTATAAGCATATTACTATTAGTCCTAATCTAACAAATTGATAAAACAAAGATTAAAAGAAAGGGAAAAAACATAATAAAAAGCCCTACTTCCATAGAGATTAAGTTATAGTGTCTGATTGAAAAAAATCATAAAAAATAATCATTAGTTGAGCTATACCTAGCATAACTCTAGATAAAGGATGGTATGAGAGTCTAAGGATAAGTTGTTGTGAACAAAGAGGAACATATCTACCATAAAAAATGTGTTGGCAATGGCCATTTGACTACATAACAATTTAAATATTAAGATATTTATTATTTATTAATATTGGTGATATTTATAGTAGTCATTCAACTAGAATCTTGACTTACAAATAAATAATAATAATACTCTATAAAAGCATGAAAATGTCTTTCCAACTAACTATGGAGAACCAAACAATCTAGTCTACTAATATATTCTAATCTAAGGAAGCCAACCCTTATTAAAACATAAGAGATAATCTTATATATACCTATAAGTCCATGGATCTCCTTACATTTTCATTTCTCACTAATGGGGTGGTTATAAGCAATCATCAATGTAATTGAAGATAGAAATTGAGATTATGATAGATGTGTCAATGTGACCATGCTATAATAGGATATAAAGGCGTGCCCATGCTTTATAGTTAGAGGCCACACCATTATCATTTTATCATCAAATGATTACTTTGGGATCCACCATCTAATCCAATATTTTCCATTTATCACTTTCTCATTGATTTGGAGCATAATTATGCATCTTATTCATCAGTATCAACAAACCTTGACTCAACCCCCTTTGCCTTATACTTCATGATTTAAAAATAATATTTCATTTGGGTTTGTATTTTCTATGTTAATATTTAGATGAGGGTTTATATTCGTTGATGAGGATACACATCCAATTAATGACTTACATTGAAATATGAGCCATTAAATATAAAATGAAATGGTTTGATATACATCTTTAAAATAGAAGACAAGGTAAAATTATTTAAATTATTGAATCATGAATAAATAAGCCAAAACTATTTTAGATAAAATGTGAAAACAAACAAAATATCTTGTTATTCAAAAAGAAATTTGAATTAGTCAATTTTTATTTCAAGCATAGGCATTTATATATGCATAAATCACATACATATCCAACATTAATTTAGACCAAGCATTTTAAAATGGAACACATTTATTATGAAGCCTACCTAACTAATGAAAATTCATAATTTAATTGATCGGTGTTTTCTTTAGGCCTTTATTAATCTTGACATTTAGGACGACTATCAATTTTAAATTTATTAAGTACCATATGGCACATACTTATTTTCTCATAGGTTCAGAGTTTACAGTTTGGTAATAGGTAGATTCTTATTAAACTTAAGTTTAAAGTAAATTTGAATTCCTCAAGGTGCCATGCACCAATCGCTCATCAATATAGGTTTTTAATATGGGTACGAGAAATGATGTTATGTAGGATCCTCCCTATGAGCCAAAATTTTGAGCTCACTTCTTAAGTTAGTTTACTTTTGATGGTCCTAGACTCCCAAGAAGTCACTACATGGTAGTATCTCAGATCCTCAAGTCCATAAGAATATTATCTTATTTTCAGAGTCTTTTATTGATCAAATCTCTCAGGCTCCTAATAAATCACCATATGAAATCCTCTTAGGACCTCATGGGCCTTGAGCCTTTATACTATTGTTGAATTCTCCATGGTCTTGAGCTCCTGATAAATTACCACATGATGACATCTCATGCCCTTAGGGCCACAAAACCTTTAATCCTTTTGATTAACTCTTTGTTATCTTATGTTATAGATATCATGCCATATGGTATGATTTTATAGCCTAAGGGAATTAAAAATACTAAAAATGTTTGACTTAAAACATTTTTGGATTGGCTTAGGACTTCAAAGTGATATGATGGAGACATGTGGAAAGGTCTTAAGGGAATCAAAATACTCAAGGTATAAATTTGGAATAAATAAAAGTGGTTAAGGCATTAAACATAAAATTTTTAGATATTGTTGAATCAACTCAATTAGTTTGGACTTAGTGCATTTTAAGCTTGTTTGAGTTAATTTGGAAAAATGGGAGCTTGGTAGAGTTTAATTTAGGTGACACATTCTCAAACATGAAATGTCCCTTATACTAGATGTAAAAACCTTCATATTAGTTAAGAAAAAGAGGGTCCTAGTTTTTAAACAAAAAATGGTACATGTTGTGTAAGTAAATACAAATGGTGACTCCTACTAGTAGACACTTCTATGTATCTAAAGAATCAATAATATTTGGTTCATAAGAATACAAACATTAGCTACAAGTAATGACTCAAAACAAATTTATAATGTGAAGGCACTAAATTATGACAAAACTCATGACATAGTAAGTAAAGAACCTATTAAATACCATCTATGTGTGTAATTGAGTGACTAATTCATTTTATTTACATTCATGTGTAGTAATTCATATTTTAAATGATAATTAAAACATGTGAATGGGAAAAGATTTATATATTTGGATTGGGGTAATGTTATTGTCATTACTCTACTATTAGACATGCATATATACATACCTAAAATAGATACATCCAGTCCCTTCCTAAGGCCATTATCCACTACTAACCAGGCCCAAAATCTTGTAGTGAAGGTTACAAGGATTACCTTTTCAAGGAATATTTTTGGATTTTGTATTTTAGATTAATTATTTTGGAAATGAGATTATAATTTTATATCCTTGGAGGGTTGGGGACCAATCCATGGGTTTAAGGAAAATACAAAAAATTCATAACTAATAATACAAATCAAAATTAAATTACTATTGTATTTTTTTTATAGGTAATTCATTAAGTGCCTGAGATGGCTTCAACTAAGAAAATAGATTTTATAAATTCACAAGATCTATTAAGAATCATTGACCTTCAAAATTCTATAAATGAATCATGTAATTGCATTAGTTTACATAGTGTATTTAATCAAATTTTAATTAGGATCTTGAGTGCCATTCCTGTCACCTACATGACATGCCTTTTATTTAATTTCATTGATTAATGTAGTAAGCTCAAGGAAAAAGAGAAGGACTAGATAAAAAAATGAGAAAGGGGAAACTAAACTAACAAAAAGGGACAAGAGGAAAAAATAAGAAACAAGAAAGGGAAAATAAATTATTCATAGAGGTTTTGAAACAAATGCATGTTTGAATTATTTAGCCACTCGATTCTTGAATATTATGATAAGGTAAAAGAAAACATCTACTTTCATCTATGTTGGAAAAAACTATCCCAAAGATATTTGTCAATACTCTTTCCATGAAAATTGAGAAAAAATAGATTATTAAACCTAGAGTTATACCTACATCTAATTTTATAAAATCATCAGGAATAAGGTGTGATAAATACCTCTACCCAAACATGGAATTGTGATGATGAAAAGGGTTAAGAATCGATACACAATATAATGAATTGATCACTCAACCTAGGAAATATTTTTCCTTTGTTACAACCAATATATGAGTCACTTATAGGTTGCACTTTGGTTAAAATAGATGAATAAAGTGCATATTATTATTCATTGTTTTCCAAAGGGGCATGGGAGTGGTTCTTCCCAAGTCATTGATCCCTTGGATTTATCATCTATGATATATGTATGTATAGAGTTGAATTTAATTAAAACATGTTCAAATATAATTTATATTGGCATACCTCTCATGTCCATGACTTATAAATTCATGACTTCACCATTTTATTTGAATATAAGGCTTCCTAAAAGTGGAAGACTATCTATTCTATCTTTTTTTATTCCACTAATTCCACATAGAAAGATTACTTCATCTTTGGTTTCTTCTTCAAGCTCACTCACCTTAATGATGGATTGGGAGAGATGATGATACTATTATGTTACATATCACCTTTAAACAACCTTGTAGATGGAGAGGGAGAAGCAGAGGACAATAATGCTTCAGATGCATAGCATGAATCATTATCATCCATTATATCTAAATCATAAATTTCATCTTCAAGTTCATTATAAAATATTGTTGATTCCTCTTCTTGAGTACGTAGCTTTCCTTTGATTTGATCTTCTACTACCAAGTTTTCAAGATAACCCTTACTTCCTCATCATCATACTAATCATTTATTCTCTCATAGATTAACCCTTGAATTAACTATTTCTAAATTCCTAAAATAAATGGCACATAGTTAGAAAAAGTATCAAAAGACACTTGACTACTAAAACCAATAAAAACATCATGTTATTTGCATACTAAAGTAATATAGTTATATTCATTCATTAGTGGATTAAGAAGAATATTCATTCAATGTAGGGGAGTTAACTTGATATCACATTTTAGGAAATTTTTGGGGTAGTGTTTCATTATAAAATGTAAATTGATCGTTGGGATAACTCATAGATAAGCAGACTATAAATTTTTGAGGGTCAACACTTGATTATCCCAATATGTAAGAAAATTTAAACATTGATCATGGGACATGGATTGTTAATAAATGGTACAAGCTACATCATTTTATAATCAAAAACACATAATATCTAAAGGATTCTTCCAAACAAACAAAGAAATGAGGGGAAATAACATTCTAAGTTAAATCTTTATGGCTACTGCTTCTACATAGAGGAAAGTATCTCTCAACCTCATATATAGATGATGAGGGCATTGGTTTAAATCACTCAAAGACTCACTAGGTTCCCTACAAGGCATATCAAACTAGTGGTATAGGTTATTAGGATCAATGTAATCTCTAAAATATCTTATGAACAAACATTCAAAATCAGCCCATGTGGTTATGCACCCATATGATATCTAATGTACCATCTGTATGTGTATAAAGATAATAATTTATAAATTTATTAATTATAAATTATTTATATATTGCAAGAAATTGATGAGTCTTAATAATTCTTATTACATTCCTTAAAGGGTACACCAAGAAAGTGGTGGCTATACCATTAGTACTTCATAATATTATTGTCCCATATAACACCACTTGTAATCAACACAAACCTTATCTTATACACTTCCCTAAGTTTTGACACCTCCCTTACACACTCCTCCAAGAAATTCAATACCTTATTCATCCACTATTTATTCCAAAAAATATTTTTTACATTTATCTAACAAGTCTAGTATCGATCAACCCTATACTCAAATTAATATTAGCACACTAGGGTTCCTAGTTGGCCTTAATTGACCCAAACTAGGGCCTTAATTGATTTTATAAATTAACAATATAATGTTGAATTTAATTGACACTATTGGATAAACTTTTATAAATTTTTAGGGTTAGATTCAAATATATATACACATCCTTTTCACCATTTATTAGAGAGAGAGAGATGGAGTTAATTATTCATTTGTGATTCTTTATAATATATTCTTCCATCATTCTATTTGAGGAGTTATTGCTTAGGGTTTATAATTGGAGAAGAATATTGTCTTGTGGAAAATTCTTGGATGCTTTGGACTATCTTATTGATCCTTAAGAACCATGACAAATTATTTAGAAACACCTTTGGCTAAGGGACAAATTGAGTCTTGATCTGTTCATCTTCAAGGTAAGTATCTCTAACCTTGTTGCTCTATTTTAGTAGATAGAAGTAGCATAAGTAATGGATTTTTAATGTATTTCTCTCTCCATGAATTAAGGTTATATCTTTACATAGATTAATTAGAATTATTTTATGCATGTTTAATTTAATTTTTATTGACCCCATTTTGTGCCACAAGTTTTCATGAGCACTAGGTTATATTTTACTTTACTTTTCATTTGCTTTGTGAACATAGAAAACATAAGACCTGGCTATGGTTATTGCATGGTTTTGTTTGAATAGAGGTTTTGGAACCCTCTCTATTGATATTATTATGGTAAGGTATCCCTTGGTTAGGTCTAGAATATTTGCATTTATCATGATCCTGATTTTCTAAATGTACCAACAAATCTAAGTGTAAGCATGGTTTATCTTCTCTAAGGTATGATTGACTTGTAGATCAACTACATTTTCCCTTATTTACATTATAGTGAACCTAACATTAATATGACCCTTGTATTTATTATTTCATGCGTTAATTTTATTATCATATTATATATTTATTATTTCTTTAGTATTTTATCAAACCTATCAATACAATCTAATAGTCTGTGCATAGGTTTAACACATAGTCACTCCAAATTGACTATATTTTATCTGTGCAGGTGTTCTCTAAATATAGGTGACTAGATCAATCAACTTAACATAGTTCTCTTCTTAAATCATAGGATTTTAAAATTCATCAACCTAGTAGTCTTTGTTCACAATTTCCTTTTTTAGTATAAAGGTTTTATAGACTTCATCAACCTAGTTAAATCTATTTTCAAAATATAAAAAAGGAAAAACAACATAAAATTTAAAAATTAAGAATATTAAAAATTATCAAGGTTAAATATTACCTTCTCTATCATTTTTATTTATCATTTACATTTTTTTTCATAATTTTTAGTCTATAAAACTTCAACACTAAAATAAACAAGGTCGACTAGCTTGACATAATTATATAGCCTATCTTCTCTCTATAAGACTCAATCAACATGTTTGACTTTGTTATTATAGATTTAATTTCTATAAAATATTAGTTATGTTGTCAACCCTATTATGAATTATTTACAAATAGTAGCAACTAAACTAACTCTGTACTCTTCATAGATAAATAAATTAACCTATTTTTCTAATAATTAATTCACTTTCCATGTCAATTCATTGCATGCTTAGAGTAAAAAACATAGACTAATTAGGTGGCTTTTAATTTACTAATATAGTCACACTATTTTTCTCTTTTGTGCATGCTTCCAAATCACTTAACACTTCAAATAATTAAACATTTTCTTCCCAAATTATAACTACTTCAATTTCATCACCAAAGGGGAAGCCAACATAGGTTTATGGAAAAGTATAAATATGTGGTTAATGGTATATATTGTCAAAACAACTAAAACCCTTATCAATTCAAGATTATGAAGTGATGGGGTAGGCCCCAATACCAAACAAGTACCATCACCAATATAGATCCCTTTTAGCATAAACTACCTAAAACTATCCATAGATTACTTTCTAGTCCCGTATTACAATTAATTCTCTATTAAATTAAATTCAAAATTTATTATAAATTAACAACATTCAGGATTAACCAATTAGTTTACCATTTATATTAAATTCTTGTTGCTTTCTATTTTATCATTGTATTTCGTATTGAAAAATATGTGCTAGTTAGTGTTAGTACAAGGCTTTTGTTATGTGATACAATTAGATCAAACACATTGATCTAATTGATTGTGTGTTTAATTATATCTATTTAACTATTATATTGTAAAAAAATCCCCATTTTTAGAACACATTTGTCCCTATTGACACAATTTCTTACAAATTGTTAGTCTTGTTTACCTTTAGTACATAGTCACCCTATATGACTATGTATCTTTCTACCCTATTCAATTTCTCCATATGTAGTACATAGTCAACCTATCCAATTATGTATCTATATGGCTTACCTCAATTTTATGATCTATAGAACACATTCTATTAGTTTGAATATGTCTTTTTCATCCTTTTGTGTTAAACTTTACCATAGACTCTATAGACCCTATTGACTCTATACCTCTTAGATGATATTATTCTATGTTTAGCTGACTATGTCCCTATTTTTTCTCCTTGCTTCCCGATTTTAAATTTTTCCTTCAAATCATCATGAAATTCCCTATTAGAATATTTTTGGACAACTTGAATCAATTTATATTCTATAAGGGAAGTTTTTTTCTTCTTACCCACGTTACCTAAGAGGATCTTCTCTCTTAGAGAACATTTTCTCATCCCTCATCTTTTAACTGTGATATGGTCCAAATCACTCCAAAATATTATACTGGTAGATCAAATACATTTTATACATCTCAATATATTTCTCACTTTAATGCACCTTACTATACTATGGGGGAAATTAACACAAGCCTAATGAATAACCCCATAAGAAACTTTTTCAACACCAACAATTTGCCTCATCCCAATCTATCACCTAATAACCCTCCCCTTAATACCAATTTCGGTAATCTCACTCATACCAATCCTAATAATCCCCTCCCTACCAATGATTCTAAATATATGATGATTATCAATGTAATTGAATCTAATAAACCTTCCTATATAGTTCCACCTACTCTTGAGATCATCCTTGATGCCAAGGCCAAAGATGTACTCTAGATAAATTTTGAATATGATCACCATGGTAAAGAAATCATTTATCTTGAAGTAGACTTAGAATACTATGGATCTTTACCTACTTTACCTAGTGATGAATCCATACTTGAGTTATTCCATGCTTAAGAACATCAAATTTCTAGGCAACATAAAAAACATAGGAATTTAAAACAAAAGGCTCCTCATTCTAATAACTTCATTGATAGCATTGATCCTAAAACCAATATCATTTATTCTCTTACAAATACACCATATCATTTTTAGTATGTAAATTCTAAGATTATTGAATAAACCATGAGAATAGAATATGGCACACCCTCATGTCCTCAACCTATAACAATTTTCATAGAACTCACACCAAATGAGCATGATAACTTTAATATATTATTTGATAAATATCATGATACCTTCACTTGGTTATATTAGTACATGCTTGGTATTAACCCTAGTATCATTGTGCATAACATAATCACATACCTAGATGTCAAACCCCTCTAGCAAAAATAATTGAAATATTTTCAAACTATTAGATTTAAAGTTTATTAAACATATGGAATATTTTGAATGTGTGTCAAACATTATTCCTATTCACAAAATCATCACCATGGTTATTTGAATCTACATTGACTTATGCAATATAAACCTCACTTGTCTCAAAGATAATTTTCCATTACCTTCAATAGATGCCATCATATATTCCACTAATGGATACAAAATTTTATCACTTATGGATAGTTTATTGAGATACAATCAAATTCACATAACCCCCAAAGATCAAAATAAGACAACACTCACTATGAAATGGGGCACCTATTGTTATGTTAAGATGCCCTTTAGCCTTAAAATGCTAGAGATACCTATCAGGAAGCTATAACCCACACTTTTCATGATCTTATACATAATATTGTGGAAACCTATGTGGATGATATCATTTCAAAATTAAAAAGTTACACAACCCATCTTTTTGATCTATCCATCATTTTTGATAAATTAATCAAGTACAAAGTTGGACTTAACCCCTAAAAGTGTGTCTTTGGAATTACATCTATTAAATTGATAGGGAAATTAGTTTATCTTTGTTATATCGATGTTGATCCTACTAAAATTAATGCTATCATGAACATGCCCATTCCTTGATCCATTCCATATATTCATACTTACCTCAAAAAGCTTGGGGTAATCGAATAATTCATTCTTGAAATGGATTATCACACATATTATATTAATTCCCTTATTAGAAAAGTTAATGCTCTATAATGTATTGATCCCTATAAAAATTAATTTTATAACATTAAAGAATCTTTGCCCCATCTACCTACCCTTTTCCCACATTCTAGTGATCATCCCCTGATTTTTAAACTTCTTTTACTCCCATATTAGTTGGGGATATACTTGCCCAAAAAGATGATACCAAAAGATAATATGTTATTTAATATATTAGTCAAGGCCTCATTGATTACAAAAAATTTTATATTAAAATAGAATGTGATTGCCTCACTATCTATTTTTTGGTTGAAAATCTTCATCACTACATATTCTATCAAACTACCTATGTCATTTTCCATTCTAAACCAGTTTGTCACTTTTTATCCAAATCATTTCTACATAGAGATAAAATTATCAAGTGGATGGTACTATTAATGGAATTTGACCTTCATATAATTACACAAAAATATATCAAAGGGTAAGTCATTGCCAACCAGATTATAGTGATACCCATACCCACTACAAATAATGTTTAAGATAGTCTCCTTGATGATAACATTATCTATATTAAAGGTCTCAATCAAGGTATATCTCTTAAAGATTAATTCCATAATTTCATTATTGATTTAGAGGAAAGTAATCAATAAAATACCTATATCATTCTTGATACTACTAGATCTAAAGTAACTATCAAATAAATTATTGAAGTCCCCATCAATTTGCATGAATACACATGGACCCTTCACTTTAATGGTGCCAACTATTTCTAAGGAGTTGGGGTGAATTTTATTTTAATTAATCCTCATGGTAGAATAATCCCTTTGTCATTACAACTAAACTTTGATGTCACTAATAAGATGGTAGAATATGAAGCATTAATATGAGCCATGAAAGTGACACTTGACTTAGATATTCCATACCTACATGTTTTGGGTGACTTCCAACTTATCTACCATCATGTTAACATGACTACAAATGTAAAAATAAAAATATTATCATTTATCATCAAATGGATGCCACCCTCACCAAAGAGTTTACCTCTATTACCATTGAGCCCTTTCTAAGACATCATAACTCTATCATTGACTTTCTTTCTTCTTTGACATCCTTATTTTATCCACATTATGTACTTAGTGCTAATTTATTATTTAAGTAAAAAAGTTTCCAACTTATATCCAATCATAAGGTTTGATTATATGTCACATTGAGGTTGTCACTATTCGATATATACCATGGTATAAAAGCATTATCCAATTCTCTGAACATCAATATTGTCTTTCAAACATGGATTCTTGAAAAAATACTAGAATTTAGAAACAAACTTTTAAATTTCTTTAAATATTATACCCTTTATTATCATAATGTAGAAGGTACCCTGTTATATTGTATAATGAAAGAAGAGGTCCCTCATCTCCATGAACAAACACATGGGGTAATTTTTGGTGGAAACTATAGTGGACATGCTACACCATAAAAATGCCTACATATGGGATACTTTTGGCCTACTATAGAAAATGATTGTATTGAATTTGTTAAAAAGTGTAGTCTTTGCCAACTCCATGATGATCTAAGTAATTAACCACTACCTGAGATACAAACTATGGAATATCCTTAGCCATTTTTCATGTGGGGATTATATCTCATTAGTAAACTACCTTAGTCATAAGATGGTCATGTTTTTATCATCACTACTACTTAATATTTTATCAAACAAGTAGAAGTCATGCCTCTTGTCAACTTCATGAGAAACACTATTTATAAATTTATCCTTGAACAAATCATTTGTTTTTTTTGAGTTCCCCATATTATAATTTATGATAATGGCACCATTTTCAAGAACATGGATGTGAATTAATTATGTGTTAAGTTTAAAATATTCCATAAATTATCCACACCTTACCATCCATAATTCAATATCCAAGCTAAGGCCACTAATAAAATTCTCAATAAAATCCTATAAAAGACCATTCAAGAAACTTACAATAATTTGCATATTTATTTATATCCCACACTTTGGGCCTAACATACTAATATTTGTATAACCACTAGGGCATCACCATTCTCACTAGTCTATGATTTTGAATCTATCTTACCATTAGAAGTCGATATTAACTCCTTACATATATCTTTTCATGGTATCATTCTTGATGAATAACTACATGAAGCTCACCTTCATGCTCTCAACTTTATTGATGAACACTATCTAACCACTCTTCAACATAACTTGTAATACAAATTTCATATCACCAAACAACATAATAAAAAGGTTAAAGTCTGCACTTTCAATCTTTGTGATCTAGTCCTTAGATTAAAATATACCCATGATAAAGAAGAAAAATACACCAAACAATGGTGGGTCCCTTATTTAGTGAAAGACATTATTTTTCCTATCATCTATTGCCTCCAGCTTTATTGAAGGTCATATTTTCAAAGAACCCTACTAATGTGCAATTATTGAAGAAATACTTTCATTAGATATTTCCTTTCTTATCACATTTTTATATGATATCCTAGTAAAACTTTTTGTAGTATTTATACATGGATCTAACCCTCTATAGTAGTCTCTTTTTATACAAACTTTAGTTCCTTCCCTTGTTACTTTTGTTTCTTTATCTCATTAGTTGCATTATAATACCATGGATAAGACCCAATTTTCCTCATGCATTCCTTTAAATTTCATTAATTTTCATATCAACTTTGTTATTTTATAATGAACTTTTCACCCTCCTAGGTTTCTATCTTGTACCATTTATACCCTTTTTATTTTCACATACTTTATTCACCCTCTTAGTTTTCTCTTTTATGAGTTATAGCATAACACCGTGGATAAGATTGGGCCCTCCTCACAAATACTATTTTTGCCTTTATATCACCCACTTGGGTTTCTATTTTATGAGCTGTAGTGCAAGACCATGGATAGGACTAGAATCTCATCATAAAATCACCATTTTATTTCAAAAAACCTTTATTCAACCAAGTGTTTCTTCTCTAGAATGTTAATAAATGGTTAAAAATTTATGATCCCATATTCTCAACATAGGCTTTTTTATTTATTTTGTAGACAAAACTTACACAACAAACTATGTTAGCATGTTTATGTACACTTACATACATTTTTCTGATAAGGAATCATACATACCTGTCATTGTATCCATTTTAAATTTTATGACATTTTTTTTAGTTTAAATTAATTGAAATTATTTCATGTTCATTCCCATTGATTTCCTTTCCTTTCATTCCACTTTGGATAAAAAAGGTCAAAGTAAAGATAAGACTTTTAATTAACATGAATAAAGAAGACTCTTAGTCACCATGCTCTCTAAGTTCTATTTCATAGAAACCAAGTCCAATGTTCTCAAATAATAGTCATTTTTGTTACCAATACTTGTTTCTCTAAATCCATATTGAGGAGGAATTAAAAAAATCAAAAGTTAAAAACCAAATCTTTTAAAACAAAAGGTAATGATAAAAAAGAAAGATACAAACTAAAAATTAAAAATTACACCAAAAATATGTGATTTATAGAACATATATTATCTCCAATCAAATCTCAAACTCAATAATTGGTCTCATACTAGACTCAAGGTCCATTGGGGTGTAGTAGGCAAGTAGATTGGAATAGGATTTTTAAAATATATATATATATATATATATATATATATATATATATATATATATATATATATATAGTGATACCTACTTTCTCGCACAAGTACCCAATCTTAATAGTAGATTGATGGCTCTATAAGGGGTCATAAGGAATGTGGAACACATTGTGAAATATTAAGTCCATTTTAGTTTTCATTCATATATCCTTCATGGGATGATTATCATACTTCATTGGATAATCTAATATTTGTGTGGTTAGGAAAATTTCTTTAGATTCCATAATGTTGAAAGTCTTCTTGTCTTGAAAAACCTAATCTAAGGGTATTGACTTCAATAAAGAGATTTTATACCTTGATTTTTCCTTAATTTCACTGACCACCCATTTAATTTCCCCCCTTGATATGAAATTTTGATTCTAAATCTATTTACCCACTTCTATATTCCCTCTTATTCAAATGTTAAAACATTCTAACACTAATTTGTTTTAGTTTTCTGTATCTTTAAGGACAAAACCATATTATTGAATGACTATGGATTATATTATTTATACCTTTTCTTTACATTATATAATCACCTTGGTTTTATTTGAAAAAATAATCATTATCAATTCCTTTTTTCATACAACTACGTCCATTTCTATATTTTATAATAATTTTTTTTAGACGACTATGCCTATTTATACTTTCATGTAATTTTTCCATTGGTGGGTGAGGTTGGACTATTAATTCTCACTCACCAATGTTTTTTCTCTTTTATTTACTTTTTCCATTGATGATTGAGTAAGGATTCTTACTACTCCCTAATCAATGTTATTTTACCATTGATTTCCTATCTTTGTTTACATAAGGACTGTTACTTCTTTCACAATGATCTTTGATTACCATTTTTGCTTATATCCTTAGTTTAAATTGGTTTGTTTACATTTCTTACTTAAATTTTATTTGTTTGAGTTTTTTGGTCATTTAATAGCCTTAGATTTCTAGTTACCTGATTTAATCTAATTTTAACTTGGTCATTTCGTCTTAAGTTAGAATTTATCACCCTAGCTTACCAAATTTCTATGTACATCATCCCCACATATTCTAATTATCTTGGATTTCTTATATTTATTTATTTTTTATCTTTAGTTTTATATCATTGGGTTTATTCAAAATAGTCTCTAAACCCTCCATGATCAAAACCACAAACATAATAGACAACTATCCAACCATAAACGTATGTCAAGGTATGCATACATTAATTTTATTTTAGTAATTTAATTTCACCAATTTAATTTAAGCTATTTTATGCCTTAAAATACTATAATTTATTTAGCTTTAGTGTTGTCTATTGCTATGTTATTTTACTGAAGAACCATCCCATGTTACACCCAAGTGATACATGATGAACTTTGAGTGGGGCATATGTATATACATAATATTTTCAAACTTTATCAATTATTGATGCTTTCACTCTTATAGAAACCCATCAAGTCTTAATCTCTCTATGTGCAAACCTTAAAGGGTGCACTATGAAAGAGGTGGGTAGACCATTGATGCTTCACAATATTGTTATCCCCTATAATACTAATTTTAAACACCACAAACCTTCTCCTATACACTTCCCTAATTTTTGACACCTCCCTTACACACTACCCTAATCAATTTACCACCTTATTCATCCCTTATCTATGCTTAAAATTATTTTTAACATTTAATGAACAATGTCAGTCTGGGTTGACCCTATACTCAAATTAATATTAACATGCTACAAGTATAGGTTAGCCATGGATGAACCATACTATGACCTAAATTACTGTTATCAATTAACAATACAAGGTTGAATTGGGATGACACTATCAGCTAAACTTTTGTAAAGGTTTAGGGTTAGAATCAATTATATATAAACATCCTTTTCACTATTTCTTAGAGAGAGACAAAGCTAATTATTCATTTTCACTTCTTTATAATCTACTCTTCCACCATTCTACTTGAGAAGTTATTTTTTAAATTTTATACTTGGAGAAGAATCTTGTCTTGTGGAAAAGTCTTAGATGCTTTGGATTATTTTAGTGATCCTTATGAACCACAACCTATTATGAAGCACCTTTGGCTAGGGGAGAGATTAATTTTTGATAGGTTTATCTTCAAGGTAAGTATCTCTAACTTTAATCCTCTATTTTAGTAGATAAATGTATCATATGTAATTGCTTTTTAATGTATTTTAATTTCTATGCATTGGGTTTATATCTATACATAGCCTAATTAGAATTATTTTATGCACGTTTAATTTCATGTTTAATACCTCCATTTTTTGGAATTAGTTATAGTGAGAACTAGGTTATATTTTACTCTACTTTACATTTACTTTGTGAACATAGAAAACATAGAACCTTGATATGGTTATTTCATGGTGTTTATTTAATAAAAGATTTAGAACCCTCTATAGTGATATTATTATGGTAAGGGACTCCTTAGTAAAATATAGTATATTCATCTTGGTCATGACCTCAATATTCTAAATGTACCAACAAGTGTAAGTGTAATCATTGTTTATCTTCTTCGATCTAGAGTTGACTTGTAGATCAGCTTTATTTTCCCTTATATATAGTATTCATACTTATCCAAAAAATAATAAAATAATTAAAAACCCACTCATTCATGTTGGATGTGAGTCATATTGATGGAATCCTTGAATTATTAAATGTGTTGTTCTACTATCAAAATTCTACCACTCATATACTTTTATAAAAAAGAAATGATAATCTTATGTAAGTCATGAATGGGCCCTAGGATGTTTAATAGGTAATTACACCCATATAAACATGAAAATTCCATTGGATTGGATATGTAATGACTCAAAAGTGTTTTTAGCTTAAAATTTTCATGAAAAGTGTTTTAATTTCATATTTAGGCCCTTCCTATAGGACCAATATGTTCATGGTTCTATTGACACACCAACTTAGGCAAGGAATGCTAAGATTTGTCTCTCTTGAAAAGATATCTATACAAATAAATCTCTTAAAGGTCCTTTTATACAAGGTAACTCATTTGGCTCATTGTGACCATTCCAATTTAGGGGCTCTTATGAAACTAACTCCAGATGATGGCTTAAGATATAGACACTATAAGACTCAAACACTACACCAATAATATATTCCATAATGCTTAAATGGTGACAAAAAACATTCAACAATAATGATTTAACATTATAAGTAGATTTATATTAGTTATAATCTAACACACTAAAAAAATAAAGAGTAAAATAAAGGGAAAGAGGGAAGAATAAACCCTACTACCATATAGGTGAAGTTGTAGTGTCTGATTGAACAAATATCATATAAACTAGGCCATAGTTGAGATATACCTAGCACAAATCTAACTAAAGGATGGTGTGAGAGTATAGGGAGAAGTTTTTATGAACAAAGAGGAGCATAACCACCATAAAAAATATGTAGGTAATGGTCATTTGAATACACAATAATTTGAATATCTAGATATTTATTTTTGATTAACAATGGTGATATTTAAAATAGTCATTAAACTACAAGTTTCACTTGAATAAAAACACCAAAAGACTACTCTAAAAAATCATAAAAATGTCTACAAAACTAATAATGGAGAACTAGGTAGTCTATTCCAAAGGGAGTTGTCCATTATTACAACACAAGATCTAATATTATAAATACCTCCAATTACATGGATCTCCTTCTCAAATTTTCATTTCTAACTAACAAGGTGGTTACAAGTAATCATCATTGTGATTAGAGATGGAATTTTATATTCTAACATACATGTTATCTTGATCATTCCCTAATAATTTATGAAGGTGTGCCCATGTTTTATATTTATAGGCCACACTATTATCTTTTGATCATTATATGATTGCTTTAGGATTCACCATCCCATCCATTATTTTCCATCACATTCTCATTGATTTGGAGAAGTCTTATGTATCTTATTCATAATTTTAAATAAAACTTGACTCACTTCCTTTACCTTGTGCTTCATGATTTGCAAACAATATTTCATTTGGGTTTGTATTTTCTATTTTATACTTTGGCTGAAGTGTAGACACTAGAAAACTACACACTTGTAGTTTTTTATGACTAAATGCCTTGGTACCCACCTAAAGACCCCTAAAACCTCTTAAACCTTAACCAAAACCTCTTAATCCAACCAAAAATCTATTATCCTATTCACATAATATTGTTCAAAATCACTATTTGAAAGTACTATTCACTATGGGACCCACTATCACTATTCATGATGACATGGCAAGTGATTTGTCAAGTGACATGGTAAGGGACATGGAAGGTGATATGGAAAGTGACATGGATTAAAAGTGATGTGACTTGATGTGGGACATCATACCCCACCTTGGACGCTTTCCTAATGTGTTTAATAACCTTATTTAAGCATCACAAGCCCCACCCCCCTTGAAATATGGTGAATTTACCCTTAACGGGCCATCATTAAACATATATTTTTCCTTCACACATGAAATTATCCTTTGAAAAGAGATACCTACCTAGTTAAAGGAAAATGCCACCCATTTTTGACTTCTTAGCCCAAATGGAAATCCCCACCAACCTCATCTTTGACTATTCATGCACCACATGGAAAATGGCACCACATTTGGTGTGCCACCTCTTTAAGTTCTTGGATGAAGATAGGAAAGGGTGGTGAAAAGTATTTAAGACTCATTGAAACCCATGTGCATGATTCCCATTCAAAATTGGACTCATGTGTAAGGTGGGAGGCACACCAACCCAAATGGGAAGACCTATTATCAAAGTGGGAATCATACCAACCTCATCCTTGACTTATTTATGAGCCCCACTTGGAAAAATTCACAAAATTTCACTATTACTCTCTTTTAGCATTATTATTCATAACAAACACTATAAATACCCCCGTCTCCTTCACCCAAAATTAAAGTGAAAAATTAGACTTTGGTTATTCACATCTTATTGTAGGTTTATTTAGAGGACATTATCATTTTGGAAGTCATCATCATCTTAGAGGATAAAATATCAAAGTAAGGAATCTCTACCAAAGTTTCCTCATGCTCCATTAACAACAACATCTTCATCAACCATCTTCATTAAGCATCAAATGTTTTCTTATTTGAGGGGTCATCTTCCCAAGCCAAAGATGAGATCTCCACAATCACTTGGATCCAACATGCACACTTTAACATGTATTCTTCTACAAAACCTTCTTAACTAGTTTCTTTATTTCACATTTAAGAAAAAGTGAAAATTCTATTGAAACATTTTGGCATGCCCGATGGGACCCCTTCTTGGTTCGTAGTTATTTTAGGCATATAGGTATATTAGGGAAAATTCACAATCTTTCATTTTTGTTATTTCTATAATATATAAAAGATATAAATTTAATCTCTTTTTCTTCCCAAAATTCTAAAAAAAAAGGAATTTTCATCCTAGGGATAGGTTGCATTTTCATCCTACATTAAGTGTACTTTTAGCTCTTCCTTGTTTGCATGAAAAGACACCAAAATATTCTTTTGATTTAAAATAGATTGCATCCATTATTTTTCCTGCTTAATGATTATCTCCCTTATATTAGTTAAACACATTATGAATTAATCTTAGCACACATATGTTACAAAACTAGAACACTTACACAAAATAAACATCAAAACTTACTTGAGACAAAGCCCATTAGAATTTCATCACCCTTTGGATCACCTTACCCTACTCAAAAATCACACTTGGATTTCATCACCAATAGGAGGGTCCACTCTATTCTCTATTAGAGAATAAACTCTAGACAAATGGTATATATTAGCTAAGTGGCATGGCTCAGCTTTGAGTTCATGATGTGTTTGGAGCAAGCCCCTAGTACTAGGCCATGTACCTGATCTAGTGCATATTATTTGAGCACCAAAAATTAATTAAAACCCATCCTTAGATGGATCTTCTAGTACCCAACTCATAATCCAATTTCCCCTTTCATATTATTTAAGGCATAAGCTAAAAGTGATTTAAAATAAATCCTAAGATTAAATATGCTTTTAGCGTGTGCCTTGTTTGCTTTGGGATTTTCTTTATTTGCTCATTTTTTTTGGTGAGAGGTTCATTATCCATTTCTAAATTTCTCATATGGTCTTAACCAAAAAAAAGTGAGAAACCAAAACAACCAACCACCATATTCTTCTTCATCCTCATCCATGGATTATACCTTAGACATTATAAGATCATCCCATGCTTCATCATACCATTCTCCCCCACCTATAGTGTCATCAATAGTCCCTAAAGGTGGTCCATATTTTGTTTCCTTTATAGATAACAATCTAGTTTCTTTACAACACTATATTAATACCTTATCCTATGATATTTTTATGGATTTGGTTCCTCCTATGGATCCACCCTTTGGTATTCCATAACACCTCATGGTTGGTTTTACATCATCTCATCCTTCTGTTAGTCAAGATTCATCTTCTACCATTTGTCTATCTATGACCACCACTCAAATACCTATTACCCCATATAATAACTCTAACATTGGCTCAAATTTACCCCTTGTCACTTTTACCTCTTTTTTGAGAATACTATCTTCCACACCCATTTCTACCATTCCATTTAGCTTAACCAACATACCAAGCTCAACCCCCTTTTAGAACTTGGTAATCTCCATACCATAAACACTTTCCCCTATTATCACTAGGGTCACTACACATCAAAAACCTACAAAAACTTTAGTGTTATGAACCCAAATCATGTCCCTATCAACCAACCCAAATGTACCCCATAACTAACCATTATCAGTTCCTCTACAAGCCCCCTTAGCCCCCTATTAATATATCGCTAACCCATTGGGATATATTCTACCTTCCACCCAACCCTTAATGCTTATTAGTCTCACTTGGACATTATGCCAACCTCAAATTATGACATATCAATATGTTCACACTTTTTTAACCTCCTACCACATACCAATTCATAGCTACAACCCAACCTCAACAGAACTTACCACTAAATTATGCAGTTACCCAACCCCAACCCAACCTAATCAAGATACTTGTAAATAAGATGAACCAAATCAAATAATCTATTTTTGGGTCCAATAAGCTTTTATCATACAACCAAATATGTAATGAACCTATCAACCCTTCTATCTCAATTCATTCTTATACTCATTAATGGGAGCTCCCCAAATTCTATAAGTTTTAGGGAAGGAGGATCCTTAGAAACATTTGAGGGAATTTAACCATTCTTGTTATTTAATTACCTATGATGATTCCATCCTTATCTGATTCTTCCCTATGTCTTTATCAAGACCCACCTTGGATTGGTACAATGCCTTTCCTAGGCATTCTATCTTTTCATTTTCCTAACTCACCCAAATTTTTTTGAAACATTTTTCTATCAATATATCCAAGGTCTACATAACCCACCTATATTCCATCAAGTAGTTTGATGATGAATCAATTTCTAACTTTGTTGCATTATGGTGAGGCCTCATCAATCAATTATACTTTTCACTACCCCAAAGGGTGAAAAACACATCACTCCCACCCTTCAAGTGCAAATATTTAGAACCTTTGATGAAGCATTCACAATGGCATGTAAACTTGAGAATCAAGCCATAGATGAGGGTAAATTGAAATTGAAAAATAAGAATTCTAATTTAAAACCCAAATACCCCTCTTCCACAAAAATAACCAACCAACCCAATTTTAAATCCAAAACATCTAAAAATGTGGTTGTCTTAAAAATTTCTCCACCTCCATCAATTAACCAACCACGTCAAAACACACCTTCCAATCCTTCTTACCCACCAAACTAAAACCAGAACCAGGTTCCCCCTAAACAATTCACCCCTAAAATATAATTTTATTTAACTTTCACCAATCAAGCCATCTCAATAATTCAACCCTTCTCACCTTGTGTCTAGGTGCTACAATTAACATGACCATTGTGATTTCCATTAGGTCATCATACATGACATTAACTAGTGTAACACTTTTAAAAGTCTTGTCCAAAACTTGATTGAAAATGGTGAATTGAAGTTTGACAACCCTAACATATCCCTCAACCATTCTATCTATATTTTTCATAAGCCATTCCCTAACCATCTTCCACCTACCCAAACCCATGAAAATAAATTTGAACCATCTTTATCTCATGAGGCACACACAATCAATGTCATCATAAATGAGCCCATGGAAGATGAGCCTCATATTCCCATTTCCTCTTCACCAACCTCACCTATAGAAGATGAAAATTCACCTCTTATCCCTTTAGAGACCCAAGTAGAAGGATTTATAGTCCTCACTTGTCCACTTGATAAGTCCATATACATGACCACCTCTCCTTTCATAGAACTAGCCATTGATTTAACCACCCCTTCTTCTACCCCACCAAATGAAATAGTAGAACTCCCTTCTTCTTCTTTGGATACCCTAACAAAGGAAGGATATAGGGCCATACCTACACACTTGATCAAACAAACATCCCCTCTCTTAATCACCCCATAATCAACCATTATTTTGGAACCTTCTAGCTCAAGTAAAGATGAAGGAAGAATCCCCTCTTCTTCACTCAAAGGATTGACATTTGAAACAATAGATCAAGGAACAAAACCCATTTATAAGGCATTTTCTCAGTTAGTGCAAAGTTTGGAATTTGCCTCACAACCCATCATAGATAGAGCCACTTTATGGCATAATTTGAGGTTCCAATACTAGAAAGGATATGAACCCTTGACTTTATTAAAATCTAGTTTCCAACCTACTACCACCCCATCATCAAAAGTTTCTTTCTCCCAAGATGTGAAGGAACCATATCACCCATCTCCACCTAAATTGTTTCATAATGTTATATCTAAACCAACCAAGAATTTGGGTATCCTTCCCACACCTAGCATCACCCATCCCCCCATCAAATTAGACCTAACCCACTCTAGGCCACATAACAAACCACCAACCAAGATGGACCAAAGAGTGAAGTTACCTAAACCTCATCCTTCAGCTAGACCTATGTTACCTCCTTCTAATTTTCCATATATTTTGGGACCACACCCTTATACCACCTTAGTCACTCATTTTTCTTCAATTAAACAAACACCCTTTTTAATGCTTACCCCTCTACCACATACGTCATCAAATTATTCATCATTCTTAGCTAATTTATACCCCTCTACTTTTCCACCTATTATCAACCCATCATCCTCTAATTCAAAACCATATGTCATTAACCTGATCATAGATAATCCAACCCAACCTAAACCATCCACCCTAATTTCCCAACCACCAACCTTCTCTAAGGCCAATACCATGCCTAAGAAGGTTCTTATTTCCCTGATGATCATCTCAACACCCTCAACACCTCTAAAGTAATATTACTCTATTATTTTGTAGAGGTTACTGTAAACCTCCTCCATTAAACTTCCACCTATTAATCCATTCATCCCTTCTAATACCAAAACCTCTTGTTTTGATGATACTCATATCTATGCATACCGTAGGACACTAGGACATAACATGAAGAACTAAAAATATCTCCAAGATCTTGTTCATAACTTATATAAGAATGATGATCTATTATCAAATAAATAACTTTAACCTACCTTACTAACACAACTACCAACCCAACTAATCTGATCACTATCCCAACCTACACCTACTTCCTCACTCACATCTATAGGTGAGGTTGAAGAACTAAAATAACCACTAGTCTAACTAAGCTCATTGTCTATACTATCCATATGATTACTTGATCTTGGGCTTAACAAAGGGGTAAAGGAAGACCCAATGCATCCATTCCATAGACTTATTCTTTAGATTCTTAGCATTATAACTAGGGTAAAACACCAATTCCCATGCCATCACCAAGACCTAAAGTGCCCATCTTTAGTGCCCCTCCCACCAACTCTTTTGCATATATTCAATAAACTATATTGATGTAGCTTCACAAAGCACTGATGAAGATGAGTCCTTACAACTTGATCAACACCTTTCCCCACCATCACCATGCATAAATAGATGCCCTAAAATCTATTGAAGTTCATCTAGATGACCCTCAACCTCTTACATCCTTTATTTGATCCCTCCAACATTTCATCATTGTCACCTTTCAATATTCTAAGATACCTCTATCCCATTTAGAGGAGTCTGATCCTCCTCTCTTTGTCACCACATACCTCAATCACATCTATATCAAAAGGGTGATGATTGATGGAGGTGATAACATTAACATAATATCCTCCCATGTTTTTTATCAACTACATTTACTAAAGAAAATCATGTCTAAAATCATAATCATCTTTCACTCCCTTAATGACAACATGGCCACCACCTTGGGGACCATTATTATTGAAATACATTAGGGACCTCACACCATCCCTAAGCTATTTTATGTTATGGAGGGTGAATTCTAATATAAAATTATTCTTAGATGAACTTGGATCTAAGCTATGAGTTACATCTCCTTCACTTCATACCATTGTATCAAATTTGAACATGAAGGGCAAGTTATAAACATCAAGGATGATCCTATTCCTTTTACATCTTGAAACATGACCTATAGGCCTAATGATGTCCTTCTTCCACCTTCATCTCCATTACAATCAATCAACCCCATTAACACAACTTCACCATCAACATTGACTTGAAGTGCCTCTACTATCACCAATGATGAAACCTAAACTAGTGCCTTTATCTCTTCTTATCAGATCCACATTGAGGACTCCTTAACACAAACTTTCCAATGTCTCTATCTCAATGAATAATAACTTTTAACATTAAATGCCTTTCCCACTCCCCAAGAATATGAAAACCATCAAAATGACCCTTCTTATGACCCAAACATAAGAACCCTTATCCCCTTGGGACTTACCAATAATCTAACATATTATGTCTATGGGGGACTCGATCTAGCACTCCTTACTCCTATCACCACCCCATCTATTCAACCTTTTACTTCCAATTTTTTGTATCTAAGAAATCTAGCCTTTACCAAAAAGTATCTTCACTACTATTCTTGGAAAGGCTTTTGAATGGGCCTTTATGAATAATTACCTCATGAATTACCTATTATCAAAACTCAGAAACCTCATGAGTTCTTTGGGCTTGGGTTTGAACCACTAGAAGAGCTCACCTCACCTAAACCTACTCCTACCCCCATAAAAGAAACTCCATCCTCACCTAGTTCATCTTCCCAAATTAAGGACTCCAACATTATTCCATCCCTTTTTTATCAATACCATTAGTTTAGGCCCATTGACCTATCAAAAATGTGGAAAAACCAAAACCTTTTCTCTCATCCATCCTAAAATGATCAACCATGATTCACCCACTATTCATACCATTCAGTGTCAAGACGATGATTCCATCCTCACCTACCTTGGTGTAGGAGATTATTCTAGCCATAAATATTTCCCTCCAGAGAACTAAACCATGATTAATGAATCAAACATCAATGTTAACCTAAGGACCCAAGAGGATCCTCATATCTTTAAATTGGGCCAATCCTTCAACCCAAATGAGTAGTGGGATTATCTTGCCTTTGAGACTGTAGCATCCCATTTACCTAGTCTTATTAGGATATGCCTTGGATTAATCCCTCCATCACTCTCCATAACATCATTACCCATCTTAAGGCTAAGCCAGTATGATAAAAGATTTACAAAATGTACCCTTGTATAGCTCTTCTTGTCAAGGAAGAACTTCAACATCTTATGTCTATCAAATTCATTTAACCCATTAATTATCCATAAAATGTCTCTAATATAATTATTTTTACCAAACCCATTGGGGGAATTTGCCTTTGTGTGGATCTCCATGACCTTAACCTTACATTTCAAATATCATTTTCATTTACCCAACATTAACCAGCTAGTTGACTTACCGTGGGCCATGAGATGTTATCACTTATGGATGGTTTTGAGTCTATAATCAGATCCTGATCACCTCTTTATATCAACATAAAACTACCTTCATTAATCCTTGGGAAACCTTCTACTATTGAGTCATGCCTTTTTATTTAAAAAATGTAGGAATGACTTATCAATGAGCCATGACCTATATCTTCCATGACCTTATCCATAAGATTATAGAGGATTATGTAGATGATATCCTTAAAAAATACAAACACTGAGAGGACCATTTAGCTATTATTACTATCATTTTCAATTGACTAATCCAATTCCATATTTGGATCAATCCCCAAAAATGCATTTTTGGCATTCTTTCTTAAAAACTTATTGGCTTTGTCATCTCTCTTCATGGAATAAAAGTAGACCCTGCTAAAGTCATAGAAATTTTGGACATGTCTCCTCCAATCAACATTAAGTAGATATGTATCCTAAAAGGAAAAATTAAATCCATTCATCATTTCATTTCCCAACTTTTAGGTCAGTGATAACCTTTCCATCACCTTCTAAAGAAGTATGTCTCTTTCAAATGGAATAGTGAGTTTCAAAAGGCATTTGATTCTATTAAGAAATACCTTTTATCACCACCTATCCTCACCCCTCCTATAGATGACCACCCATTTTACCTATATATCTCTATCATTGATCTTTTCCTAGGGGAAATGTTGGCTCACCAAAATGAACAACACAAAGAACAACTCATATACTACATTAGGTACATACTTATAGAATATAAGACTTGATATACACATATCAAGAAACTATAATTAGCATTGACCTTTGTGGTGACCAAGCTTTGAAATTACCTTATTAATCATAAAACCTATGTCATCACTAATACTGACCTACTCATGTACTTGCACTTTATACCATACCAAAATTAGCATATGGCTAAGTGGCTCTTGCTTCTAGCTAAATTTGACCTTGAATTCCCCTAGTAAAATTTGATTAAATGGAAATTAATTAATAACCAATTGGCTAAATCTCCTTTATCAAATAACCAACCACCTCTTCTTGCCTTTCTAGATGAGTCTATCACAACTTTTTTATAATAAGATGGCATAACCTAACCAAATGACCATGTTCTTCGATGGATCAAAGTGCCAATAAAAAGGGTGTGCTGGATTTATTCTTATTCCTCTTGATGGTGAAAACATTCCTCTCTCCTTGAAACTTGACTTTGAATACACCAATAATATGGTTGAATATGAAGCCCTAGTGATAGGTCTCCAAACTGCTCTAACCTTGGGAATTAAGACAATCTATGTCTTTGGTAATTCCCAAATTGTGGTCAATAGGTCAAATGGATATTATCAATGTAAGAATGATGTCTTAAAAAAATATAGACTTTTAGTTGACAAACTCTAAACATCATTCAAATATTACCTAGTCTAATCTACTCCCTGGTCTACCAATAAATTCATGGATACCATGGCATGTTTTGGCTCCTAAATCCCTTCTCAAAATTACAACTCTAAAATCTTTGTCAGCATTCATAATTTTACCGCTCCATCCTATAACTAGTATGATATCCCTACCTTTTTTAGTGTAGAGGAATCCTCACCCAACTTTTGGTATGACCAAACTCTTAACTACCTAATGACCAAATTTCACCTCAGTAGAATTTCTTCAACATTTTCATGGAAAGGCAAATAATAGTTGAAAGAATAGGTATTTTTAGAGGACCAAAATTGCAATTCAAGGAGTCTAAAGTATTTTGGCTCCATTGAAGTGTATGTTGGGTTATTTATAGGTCATGTCTTGGCCTCTCATAAACTTGAGTTACTCCTTAATACCAAGTTGGGTTCTCTAAATGAATCAACTTTTAAAAGTTTCATGAGTAGAAGTAATATAGGTTTACAAACTTATATTACTCCTTCCAATGCTTTGTAGGTTTTCAATGATGCATGAATTTACATTTTCCAAGGAGAAAGTCTTAAATTACTTTATAAGTAAAATCAATCAAAAAACTTGAAATGGTCTTGATAATGTTCCCCCCCCCCAAGTGTCCCTTTGGAACTTTTTTGAAGGGCACATTATTTTCCCAAGTGTCCATTTAGACTTTTTTAAAGGGAACTTTTATTAAAAGTGACCCTTTGGAAAACTTTTGAAGGGCACTTTTCTTCCCAAGTGTCCCTTTGGACTCTTTTGAAGGGCACTTTTCTTCCAAGTGACCCTTGAATTTTTTTTGAAGGGCTCTTTTCTTCCCAAGTGTCCCTTCAAAATTTTTTGAAGAGAACTTTTCTTCCAAGTGACCCTTCAAAAAAAATTTGAAGGGCACTTTTTAGCCCAAGTGTGCCTTCAAACTTTGTTGAAGGGCACTTTATTGTCCAAGTGACACTTCAGAAAATATTCAAAGGGAAATTTTCCTCCCAAGTGACCCTTCAGATTTTTCAAAAGGCACTTTGTCTTTGGAAATGCCCTTCAAAAAAAATTTGGAGGGCCATTTCCTTTGGAAATACCCTTCAAAAATTTTTGAAGGGACCCCATGCCTTCCCCAAGTGTCCTTAATTTTTTTTTTGAAGGATACTTTCCCAAATGTCCTTTGAGAAAAAATCCCAACTGAACTAGCCATTATCTTTCAGGTAAAATCCCTGAAACCATTCCTTCAAACAAATTTTTTGAAGGAATTACTTTGGGAAAATTACCTAAAACATAATCTTGACCCAATGGATCCCCATGACATGCCATAAGATGTCAAGTTTAATACAACCAACTATTCATTCAAATTCAAAGACATGATTGTCACATGATGTCAAATTTAGGGTGGCCAACTAGATATTGAGATTCAAAGATGACATGTTTTAGGATGTCAAATTCATGCCTAAATTATTTAAGCAAGGATTAAATCCATTTAGAGAACCCAATAGGGTCTTAAGCAAAAATAGTGCAAATTATGTTTCCTAAAGAGCTTTGCTTATGACTTTTTCAAGTAAAAGTAATAAAAAAAGATAGAAAAGGAAGAGACAATGATTTGTGAGTTTTTAAAATATATTTTCTTATGAATTTTACAAGTAGAAGCAATCAGAGAACCTAAAGAAGCAAGTAGAATTAAAGTCACTTGGAAAACCCAAATTGGTCTATACTGAAAAATGCAAGAGATCTCAAGAAGAATCTAAGGCTCACAGTAGAGAACTAAGCCATTTATTATGGAGGGTCATCTCATCATTGATTTTTAGTGATCATGGTAATTTCAAGAGGGTGAATCAAAGAGAAGAACAAACTCTAACTAAATGAGATAACAACTAGAATTAGTTTCACTAGGATGGTGACTACAAACCATTTTAGAGGCTTCTATTTTAGCACCCAAGATCTCTATTTTCTCTCCCTTTTTTCTATAAATATGACCCTTGGGCTCTTGTTTTATCATCTATAGATATTAAGGTGAATCCCTACTAGAATGTTTCACCATTTTCTTGCCTTTGAGCAAAGAAGCATAAGTCTATTTTATTTCTAAGTTCTCGACATTTACCTGGGTATGCAAGATACATAGATTGTTATCAAGTTATTTTTTATAATTTTATTCTCTATCATTCATGTTTTTGAGCAAATAGTTGATCCAATAGATCATGTAGGGTTCATTCTAGCTGTATGATATTTTGCACATGTGTAACCTTTTTTATGGACTATACAGGTTATCTTTTCTAGTTATTTACCTTGTGTGATCTCATTCATTTTATATATACATTGAAATACTTATATTGGAATCCTCTAGAGATTGAGTTATAGACTATATTCTATTGTATTATGCATAAGTATAGGGAATACATGTCAATACTAATTCTTGGTGTATCACCATCTTAGACTATGCTTTTCATTTATGCAAACTTATGGCTCTCTTCACTCATACAAACTAGTTCAACATTTTTTTTCACAAAAACCTAATACAAGGAGCTAGCCCTTTTAACCTAGAGGTCTATTTCTACTTATATGCACACCCAAAGGCCTATAAATATCCCAACATTACTTAAATATAGAGGAGGCCTAAACAACCCTCTTTTAGGGTACAAAATTTGGAGACAATAGTTCTATCATGCGCGATAGGACCCAAATTATTGTTAATTCAAGGTGAATGTTAGTCTTAATAGGACTACATAGTATAAATACCCCTAACCCAACATTTGGTGACTCTAAAAGGATGTGAATCTTTGGTTCTAGAGTAATTTTTATACATTATCCTACATGGTCCTCAAAAGGTTCATAATTTTTTTTACCAAGCCCCTTCAACTAAAGTTTTTTCTCAAGAAAAATGCCCTAAACCACTCTTATCCATATTAAATCCTTGGCAAGGAGTTTTTGGGAAAGAAGTAAGAGAGGTTGAATAAGTTTAAGGAGAGAAGAAAGTTAAAGTAGAAAAAGAAATAAAGGATCATAGGGGAAGAAGAAAAATGGGAGAAATGGGAGAGATAGATAGACATCAAACTTTACCTACTTTTAATACCCAAAACCCAATAGATCTTCTTACATATGACCCCATCCCTCCAAATACTACCAAAAAACTTCCTAGTTTCAATGGAGAGGGTCTTATTACCCCATCTAAACATATTAGATACATCTCTAACTTTTATAATTTCCATAATGTAACTAGGGCCAACATAGCCATTAGGCTACTTGTTATGTCTTTAAAAGGAAAAGCACTTGACTGGTATAAAACATTGGAAAGGGTCTGCATTATAAGTTGGGATGGTTTTAGAGACCTATTGGTGACAAGATTTGAAAATAAGAGTGATCATGATTCCCCAATACATCAATTGAATGTAATAAGAAGAGGTCCAAATCAATCCATAAGAGATTTCAAAGAACATGGTATAGGTTGCCACCAATCATGAGACCTCCTCTTAGATTTGTGTTCCCAACATACCTCAAATGGATTGGTATTGATGTTGCTTTTATGTTGCATTCAATGGGAGGAGTCACTCTTCTAGGTGTATATGAACTAGCAATTGAGGCTGAGAATAACTTAATTCAGATTGGAAGACTCCCTCTAAGAGTTTCCATGCTTTTGTTATCTCATAAATCAGTTGAAGATCCAAGCAAGTTCCCAATGATAATGTGAATCCAAGATCCTTTACCAAGAATGTGGTTAACATTATGCATAAGGATGAATAAATTAGATCATTAAGAGCACAGCTCAAGTAAGCTCAATATCAGGTAAGTGGTCCTCTTAATGCATAATACTATCCTCAACAATGATATAGAGATCGGTCCAAATACAATTATCAAGGGAGTAGATAAAATAAATAAGGTTATAGTAGGTATCTCAATGCATATAATCAATATTCTACTCCTCTCATAAAGGCTATTATTCTAGTTTGTGTAAATCTAGTGTAAGAAGAAGATCATGTGAACCAATGGGGGTAGCCTCAAGGTTAGTTTACACATTATGATGGAATAACTAGATATCATTTGACTACACAAGAAGAAGCTAATATTTACATGACAATAGAATAAGAATGTCTTAGTCAAAGGGATAATCATGGAGAAGCTATCAGCCCAAGTGTGGGGATGATAAACTTTCAAGAAAAAGGATGGTTTTGTGTTGACTCAAGGCATGCCAATTACATCAAATACAAGGTCCAAGAATAGATCCTTGGGAAAAGGCCAAGAGCCATGAATTGTTCCAAGTGATGCCCCTCTAAGGCCATAAAACAAAAATAAAAGTCTTTTACTTTCTACAATCCATGTTCCTCAACAAAATTAGAATGTAAATATAGTTACCAAGATTACAACATAATAGGCAATAACTCCTTTATTACCATCAAAAATGCAAGAAAAAGTGAATACTCCATCTGTAAATATTTTGGACTCATTAAAGATAACTACGACAATCATATCCCTTTATAAAGTTCTTCATATACCTGATCAAAAGGATATTTTGAAAGAGTAGTTAGCAAGCATGTAGGTGGCTCCTCTATATTTAAGGCATCATAGTATGGCTTTCATAAATTCTTCAAATAATCTTTTGGATCCTTCTAGTAAAGATAAAAAGCCTCCACCCTTTTACCTCATACTCATTATAAGAGATAATTTGGTTCACAATTGTATTGTGGATAGTGGAGCAAGGATTACTGTTATGCCTAAAGTAGTGGATGATGAGCTAGGTTTGAAATATGTGCCACATATTAAAGGCATGTTGAAGTTGGATGGAAATCCAACCAAGATTATAGGATTGGTCAGAGGTATAAAATTATTTTTACATGGCTGCCCAAACTTCCCTATCATGTAAGATATTGTGGTGGTGGACATTCCAACACACCTTGCTATATGCTTGTCTAGGGACTTTATGGCCAAGATAGAAGGATACATTTTTTATAATTGGTACTTTATAGCTCTCATGACAAGTTATGGAACCATGGTAACCATAAGGACTTATCCCTTAGCAAGGTTCCACATTGAGCCATACTTGGAGACAATGACAAATCAAAATTGTCTAATCAGTAAAGAGGAAGAGGTAGTCTTAAATAGTGAAATATCTTCTCCTCTTACAGGTATTTATGACCTCTATCTTGACAAGTATAACACCAAAACTCATGAACTTGATCCTTACACTTTCATTGAGGAAACTAATTTGGGAGTTTACTTCATGCATTATAAAAATGTCCCAATTCCTTTACTCATCAATGAAGATCATGAGATCAATGGCATGTGGGAAATGTTATTTGATGGTTCTAGGAGAAAAGTATACAAGAGTTTGTATCATGTTGGTTTCCTCTTCAAGTAATCATTACTACTGTTCTTATAGGTTTCAATTTAGCTACACTTGTAATGTGGTAGAATATGAAGGCTTAGTTCATGGTTTCCAATGGGCAAAGGAGAGAGGAATCAAGATTTTAAAATTCTATGGATATATTGAGCTGGTCATTCATCAAGTGAGAAAGTCAATTGATATCCAAGAACCCCTTGATCAATTCCTACAAGCATAGTGTATGGGATCTACTTGAGGATATTGATGCATTTAACATCCAGCCCATATGAAGAGACTTGAACAAGCACGCTGATAGATTGGCTACAATAAGAACATGTTTTGACTTAGTTACTGATGTTGAACAATAGAAAGATCAACCTCATATCAAGATCATTGTGAGACCTTCCATTCTAAATAATAGAGTGTCATGGTAAGTGTTTGAAAGTGATGAACACATTACACACTTCTTGTAAAATGAGGTAGGCTTTTCTTTAAGAAATGAAAAATAAGTTACATGATCATTATGAAGAGAAGATTATAAAATTGAGGAAAATAAAATACCCAAGGGTCTGATTACCTTAGAGAGTGTCTTCAATGAGGATGATTAAAATAAAAACCAAAGAATGATAATGCCAACAAAAGAAGAGAACTATGAGAGAGTTCTAATTTTTAAGGACAAACTTTTGAAGATTGGAAATGTTTGTTCTTAACTAAAAAGGAAATTTTTTATTGCATTATGCAAAGAGTTTCATGACATCTTTTCATAGGAATACAAGGACTTGAATGGCTTAGACCTAATTCTAGCTCATCACACCATTGAGTTGGAGCATGGAGCTAAACCGATAAGATAAAACAAAGGCCTATCAACCCTAAGGTAGAAGAACTCATGAAGAAAGAGCTGACCAAATTGATGGAGTCTAGCATTATCTTTCCTATCAAGCATTCAACTTGTGTAGCCAACCTTGTGCTAGTTCAAAATAATAATGGAGAAATAATACTATGTTTAAATTTTTGTGATCTAAACAAAGTTTCTTTCAAGGATCATTACCCACTCCCTTCCCTAGAACAAATTTTGTATGTTGTTCCAGGTTCTTAACATTTTTCACTTCTTGATGGTTATTTATGTTATAATCAAATATTGGTAAATTAAATGGGTAAATTTAATACATCCTTCACCACCAAATGGGTTACCTTTTCCTACAAGAAGATGACATTTGGGTCATCCAATACTAGAGCTACATTTCAAATGGTAATGGACATGGATTTCAAAGATTTGATTAATAAGTTTTTGCTTGTTTACCTTGATGATATAACCATTTTTTTAAAAGATGTTGTTGATCATATGGTAAATCTAAGGAAAGTGTTTTAGAAGTGTAGAGAGTATGGCATATCCCTTAATCTAAAGAAGTGCATCTTCACCGTCCATGAAGGTAAGCTTTTGGGTCATGTTATTTCAAAATAGTGCTTATCTATTAACCCTAAAAGGATTAAAGCTATTCTAATATTATCTTTACCTCAACACAAGAAAGGGTTGAAAAGTTTCTTGGGAAAAATAAAATTTGTAAGGATGTTTATCCCAAACTTTTCAACTGTGGTAAAGTTTGTCACATCCATGCTAAAAAAGAACCAAGTTTTTACTTGTGCAAAGGAAGGTAAAGGCAAATTTGAGGTAGTCTATCAAGTAATTACAGTCTCTCCCACTCTCTTAAATCCAAATTATGATAAATATTTCATTCTTTATCCTTTTTCTAACCTTGATATTATCTCAGCTATGCTTATGTAAAAGAATGATAAAGATGTTGAACAACCAATTATTTTTTTCAACCAAGGCTTAGAAGACTACAAAGTGAGATATTATTTTATTGAGAATCAAGCTATAACCATCATTAAAGGTTTGAAAAAAATACTCATATAGTTTCCAATAATAGGATCCATGTCATGGTCTCCCATCCTAGCACCAATGAGTTTCTCCTAAGCAGTGATCTCAATGAGAAAAGAGCTAGATGGATCAAGAACATGATGGAATATGACATTGAAATCAAGGTAACTAACCTAGCAAGAGAAAGAGGTTTATGTGAGAACTTAGAATTTGAATTTGAAGAGATAAAAGAGCAAGCCTTGGTAAATCGAGTTTAAGACCAACCAGTTGATCAAATGTAGAATCAAAGTTAGACCCAAGACATCATTGGTTTTCTTAGAAATGGCGAGTATCCCAATGGCTTGAATAAATCTCAAAGAAGTTATTTTAGGCTATAAGATATTCCTTATTGTATTGTGTATGGTATTCTCTTTGAGAAGGATGTGAGCAATGTGTTTCTAAGATGCATTAATAGTGAACAATTTGATATGTTTCTAGAAAGGTTTCATAATGGTATAGATGGTGGTCACTTCTATCCTAGAACAACTACAAAAATAATGAGAGTTGGTTATTATTAGCCTAGTTTTTTTAAGGACTATTATTATTGGGATAAGGTTTGTCCATAGTGTGCTTTCTTTGTTGGCAAACAAAATCTTTCTACCCTTCTATTAAATCCTATCCAAGTGGACTAGCCTTTCATATAATAGGGCCTTTAGTTAATTTGCATGATCAACCCTTCATAAAGTGCTAAATGCAAATGGATATTGACTACTATAGACTAATTCAAAAGATGGGTAAAGGTTATTGATTTGAAAGAAGCAAATGAAAATTCCATCTTGGAGTTCTATGACAACATTATAACAAGTTTTGGAGTTCCTCATGTCATCATCATAAATAATGCACTTGCTTTCATAAGTGCTAAAGCTTTTTATTGGGCAGCAAAGAGTGGAGTTTGTTTGAGTACCTCATCCAATGACTACCCTCAAGGCCATGGATTGGCTGAGTCTACAAAAAATAAACTCATTAAGATAATCAAGAGGACATTAGAAACCAATCAAATAGCATGGCATAACAAGCTAAAGACAACCTTATGGGCAGACAAAATCACTCCCAAGATATCAATTAGTAATTCTCCCTTTATACTTGTCTATGGGAGAGAAGCTAGGTTGTCCATATCATAAGAGATCCCTACCTCGGAACTTGTACAATAGCTGGAATTACTTGAAACACTCCCATGGAGGTTAGATTTATAGAATTAATGTAGCTACAAGAGGCAAGAGATGATACACACAAAGATTTGTAACACAATCAAGTTCTCATGAATAAATCCTTTTACAAAAGGGTAAGGGCAAGAGTGTTCAAATAAGGTGACTTAGTCTTGAAATGGGATCAAGATAGAGAAAAACCTAGCAAACATACAAATTTTTATTCCTTATGGAATGGTCCTACATCATCAACAAGTGCAAGCAAATAAACTCCTTTTAGCTATCCAAAGTAGTTGTAGAAGAGCTACCTATTCCAGTGAATGGAATCCACTTAAAGCCTTACATTTGACCCTTGCTAGCCATGTCTTGTATATAATTTGTTTTTGTGTTTCTCCTTTGTTGTGTTTATTTTCCCTAGGTGCTTTGTATCATAGGTGTTTTTCCTTCCCTTTATTTGGTGTGCATCTCTTCCTTGTGTGCATAATCAACCCAGATAATGTGTTTTTGAACCAAAGCTTATTCAGTTATTTTTAAAGTACCTAATGCATGACTCCATTCCCAATGGAAGGATTTAGGTGATTGGTCTTTAACATAGCAGGCATGCCTCCCCTTAAAATTTTTAAGAATATTGACCAAATTTTACCTCAGTATAATTTGTTCAACCATTTTCATGGAGAGTTGAACAACAGTTACAATAATAGGTCATTTTGGAAGTCCAAAATTAAAAGTCAAGGAGGCTAAAGCATTTTTCCTCCATTGAAGTGTATGTCAATTTATTTATAGGTCAATTCTTAGCCTCTCATAATCCTGAGTTACTCCTCAAGACCAAATTGGGTTCTCTAAATGACTAGACTTATAAAATTTTCATGAGTAAAAGTAATCTAGGTTTAAGAACCTAAATTACTCCTTCCAATTCTTTGTGGGTTTTTCAATGATGCATGATTTTAGATTTTCCAAGGAGCAAGTCTTAAATTACTTTATAAGAAAAAGCAATTGAAAAACCTAAAATGGTCTTGATAATGTTTCCCCCCCAAGTGTCCGTTTGAAACATTTCTGAAGGATACTTTATTTTCACAAGTATCCCTTCAGACTTTTTTGAAGGGCACTTTTATTCTAAGTGATCCTTCGAAAAAGTTCTAAAGGGCACTTTTCTTCCCAATTTTTCCTTTAGACTTTTCCTAAGGGTACTTTTCTTCCATGTGACCCTTTAGAAAAGTTATAAAATGCACTTTTCTTCTCAAGTGTCCCTTTGAACTTTTTTTAAGGGCACTTTTCTTCCAAGTGACCCTTCAAAAAAAAATTGAAGGGCACTTTTTAGCCCAAGTGTCCTTTTAGACTTTTTTGAAGGGCACTTTTTTGTCCAAGTGACCCTTAAAAAAGGATCCAAATGGTACTTTTCTTCCCAAGTGACCCTTAAAAAAAATTTAAAGGGAACTTTATCTTTGGAAATGCCCTTCAAAAAAGTTTTAAAGGGCCATTTCTTGCACAGGGGCCCTTCAGCTAGTTCTCTTTGAAGTACCTTCCCCAAGTGTCCTTCAAAACTTTTCCAAAGGACACTTTCCAAAGTGTCATTTGGGAAAAGTTATTGAAGGAACTAGCCATTGCCTTTCAATTAAAATCCCCAAAATAATTCCTTTAGACAAATTATCTAAAGGAATTACTTTGGGAAAATTGCATGAAACATAAACCTGACCCGATGGATCCCCATGACATGCCACATGACATCAAGTTTAATACAACAAACTAGCCATTAGGATTCAAAGACATGACATGCCACATGATTTCAAATTTAGGGTGGCTAACTAGCCATTGAGATTCAAATATTACATGATGTAGGACATCAAATTCATGCCTATAGTCTTCAAGTAAGGACTAAAGCCATTCTAAGAACCTGACAGGGTCTTAAGCAAAGATAGTGTAAATCAAGTTTCCCAAAGAGCTTTGCTTACGAATTTTACAAGTAAAATAAATTGAAAAGCTTTAAAAAATAAGAGATAACGCTTTGAGGGTTTTCAAAAGAGCTTTACTTATGACTTTTACAAGTAGATGAAATAAAAAAACCTAAAGAAGCAAGTAGAAGTAAAGTCACTTGGTAAACCTAAATGGGTCTATAGTGCAAAATGTGGAAGCTCTCGAGAAGAATCTAAGGTCTCTAGTAGTGATTCAAGCCATTTATTATAGAGGGTCCTCTCACCATTGATTTTTTAATGATCTTGGTCATTTTAAGAGGGCAAATCAAAGAGAAGGACAAATTCCAATTAAATGAGAGAATAGATAGAATCAGTTTCACTAGGATGGTGACTACAAACTATTTTAGAGTCTTCTATTTTGGCACCTAATATCTCTCTCTTAACTCCATATTTTTCTATAGATAGGACCCTTGGGATCTTGTTTTATCATCCATAGATAGTATGGTGAAGCCTTGCTAGAATGTTTTGCCATTTTCTTGCCTTTGAGCAAAGAAGCATAAGTCTATTTTATTTCTAGTTCTAAACATTTGCCTAGGCATGTAAGAGACATAGAATGACAATAAGTGAACTTTTATCCTTTTGTTCTCTATTTTTCATGTTTTTTATCAAGTATTTGATTCAATAAGTCATGTAGAGTGTATTCAAGTTGTATGAGATTTTGAACATGTGTAACCTTTTTTTTGGACTATACAAGTTATCTTTTCTAGTTTTTTACCTTGTGTGATCTCATTCATTTTGTCTCTATATTGAAATACTTATGTTTAAATCTTATATATCTTGAGTTATATACTATATTATAATTTATTGTGCATAAGTATAGAGGATACATGTGGATACTAATTTTTGGTGTATCACCATCTTAGACTTTGATTTTCGTTTATGTAAACTTCTAACTCTTTTCACTCATATAAACTAGTTTAACAATTTTATTGCACAAAAATCTAATACATGGAGATATCCCTTTTAACCTTGATGTTAATTTCCACTTATAGGCACACCCATAGGCTTAGAAATGTCCCAATGTTACCTAAATTTGGAGGAGGCCTAAACAAACCTCTTCTAGGGTGTAAGATTTGGAGACAACACTAACTTAACCTAGGCATCATCCCTACCAACCTCTCTAGGAATTCCTAAAGATCCTTTGTTTAGTGTACATCTACTCACACCATCCTAGGGGGAATCCTTTACAAATGTGGTTTCAATGGTATCCTTGTTCATTACCTATGTATCCATGAAGCTTCCCAGACCATCAAGGAAACACATGATGGGATATATGGGTGATACTTTAGTGGCTTAGAGATCATTAAATGTATCATTCACCTTGGATACTATCCAACCACCCTTAATCAAGACTATTGTGATTATGTAAAAAAGTGTGTAAAATGTCAACAAGCTAATTTACATCACACACTAGCTAATAACCTCTAGGTATCTAAGGACTCCTGGCCTTTCTCTCAATGGAGGCTTGATCTCATTGGGGAGATTAACCCCCATTCTTTACATATTCAAAGATCCATCATCATAGCCACCAAATATTTCACTATGTGGGTGGAATGTATCCCTCTTATCTTGATCAAAGTGGAGAATATTTTTGACTCTATCAACCATCATATCATCTATCACTTCAATGTTTATCATAAGATCATAACCAATAATGTTAAATATTTCAAAAATAAACAAGTATAAGGGTTATGTGATGTATTTGGCATCAAGTTAAGCTTTTACTCACCTTACCATCCATGAGAAAATGGACAAGCAGAAGCCTCTAACAAAATCCTTAAGAAAATGCTCACCAAAGTCATTAGTGCTTCAAGTTAGGATTGGAACCTACACATCCCATTCAATTTATGGGCCTATAATACTATCATTTCAACCTCTACGAGTGCTACCCCTTTCTCTTTAGTTTTTATAATAGAGGTAGTCTTGCCTCTTGACGTCGAAATCCCCTCTTCACATATCTTTACAAGAGCTTATTTATGAGGAGGATTTTTGTTAGCACCATTTAGTTAAACTTGAGCTACTTTATGAGAATGATTTATCATCCCTCACCCACCTCCATATCTATCAAGAGTGTATCAAATGCACTTATAACAAGCACCTCAAATAATGGGAATTCAATATCGATGACCTCATCCTAAAAGAAAACTAGCATGTGACCAACATGGAAAAGAGTAAATGAGGCAAGTTTTCTTTCAATTGGCTTGGACCCTACATCATTACCCACAAGTATGGATTAGGGGCTTATCATTTGTCCTCTCTCAAAGGTAAACTATAACTTAAGCCCCTCAATGCTTTGCATCTACACCTATTTTTCTATTAAATAAGGATCAAGCTCACTCCATCTAATTTAAGCTCATCCCTTGCTTACAATATTTTAACCTTCACCCATCTTTCTCCTCTACTTTTGAGGTTAATTAATTCCAATATAGAACCATGTTATTAACCATCAAAGTCATAGCCTAATCCTAAATGTGGGTACCATGGCTCTACCCATAGTATGTTTCTTATGGATACTTTTCATCTCTAACAAGATGGAATCCGATGGTCATTGTCTCTCAAAACCACACCCTTTCACATATCATTAACCTTCTTGTGTTAATTTTTTTCCCTCATAAAGGTAAACCTTTGAACCTAATTAGACTTATCTATGTCTATACACATTACAGCTAGACACAATTTAGATACCAAAATATTACTTGGGTCAATATCTTAAGCATTATAGACTATTCCCTCAAAGGATAACTACCCAAAAATAAAATAAAAATTGCCAAATGTAAGGTAGACTACTCCCTTGAAGGACAACTATCAATAATAAAGACAATAAGCTTAGACCACTCCCTTGAAGGATGGCTAAGTTAACTTTGTCAAAAGTAGAGAATTTTCTTGGAAGCTTCCCACATCAATCAATTTCTTATATATAGCAATAAAACAAAAGACCCACTATCACAACAAATTCTAAAGCCGTAATCGGCTCTCAATCATCATAATAAGTTAGAAAATGCAATTGGTTTTCACATATAAAATTCTTACATTGATTAATCTACATCTAATATATAACATGGGCTTATCTGTTACCATTATTAGGTCACCTATAGAAGGGGAAAACTAATTCACATGAGATTATCATACATATCGCCCATTACCATTCACACCACCTATCACCCATCTTCCCTTTAAAATATATATAAATCAAGGGATTTAGATCTTACTTGACATGTTGTGATCAAGAATCTTTTTTTATAAACTAATGATCATTCATACATAACATTTGAAGGGATTCTATTCATTAATCCAATCCCATTTCAATTCGATTTTTAATCCTTGTCAAAATAAAGAATCATGCCCTATTCTTATTTTATTGTGCTTGGTTGATATTTTCATGATGACTTTTACCATCTAGTATTGCAACAGAAATAATCATTCTTTTTACATTAATCAAGAATACAATAACCATAACCATATCACCCATAACCATAACCATAACCATAACCATAACATTCATAGGTATTCACATAACCTTAAGCATGATAAAATTCAATCGATGACATCCAACACATTTTTTACATGTATAAATAAAATTGTGAAATATTTTATTTAGGGCGTGAGGAGTTGCACAACACATACATAGTCATCAGATTACATGCACATTGCCTAAAGTGCATGAATACATTATTTTCTTACCTAAGCATCAGACTGATTATTTGGTGGCTCTATATTTATGTTCAACCATCCTTCTACTTGATTACTCCATAAAGTAACATTTATACCATTCCCTGTCTTAGAAACCACTTAAGGGTATACTCCATTCTCCTTTCCCAAATTCATCCCCACACTATGAGAATCATATTATGCTCTAGGTCTTTCACCATGCTCATATATCATAGTCATTGCATCCCACTACTCTAGTTTTTCTACTCACATAGGTACCACCGATTATTGCCTCAATGCACATCCCCTTAGATAGTGAGGGTTCCCTCCATAAATAGGTTGATGATCATGTTATCTATCCCTACATATTACGTAGTGAAATTCTCACCTTATTTATTGATGTGGAGGTAAGAGTTCAATATCAATCTTGAGTTTTGGGTGCCTTTCCCCTTCCTGTTGATCTAGTAGTACTTCCATTATCACCATTACATGTTGTAGTATCTAATACATCTACACATTCACCATATTGATTATTTTGGGTCATGAGGGTTGTTTATTATCTCCACCATTTCTCCCATTGTTTTCCATATTTAACCTTGTGTAGTTATTTACAATCTCTATGATGTGTAAAACTAAATAACTCAATGATCGACACTCATCCTTATCATGATTGTTTAAACTCAATACCTAACCATCCTTCCTCACTGACATGATTCTCCATTCCACCAATTGGGAAGGTCATATGATGTCATTGATTCCCTTGAATAGTATTCCCACTTTAAATGGTCATGTCTACTTACCTTTTCATTGGACATATCACCCTCAATTTGATTGGTCATATTGATAAATCCATTATGAACCATCATTATATCTTTTTGTTTCCCTTTTCATTTGATCTACATTTGATTTATTTCCTTACTTTGTCATCTTGAAATCCTTATAGGCCTAGTGCTCATTTGTGTCATTGTCACCTTAAATCCTATTGACATAAATTATATTTCAACCATGTGTCATTTTAATGATCACACCTTCACAACTGCCATTGTTGCTAGTGGTGGTAACTCCCAAATACTTGCCACTGTAGAAAATATTATATTAGAGGTAGGCCACCATGAATTCATGAAAATAAATTCACCTTAAAATCCCCTATACCCATCTATTACTACCATCCCATTACCATAGGCTTTGAACATCAGACCTTAACTATTAGCAGTGCTTGCTCAAACATGGTAGTCTTTTCTTTTGTGTCAATTAAGAGTTCATATATGGCAAAGGAGCGATCACCTTCTCTAACTATATAAACAATATATTAGAGCATGTAGCTTCCTTATAATAAGGCATCTTCTAAGTGGAACCCCAAGTCATTGGTTCTAAGGAACTAGGATAGAGGATGTAGACATGGTCACCTTTCATCTAACCGACCCATGTAGCTCTTGGGTCAGGCATGATCCATCCTCTATCATTCACCACCTTGCCAATTTTATACCTTGTAAAATCTACTTCAATATCAAAGAAATTATTTGTAGGTTATCACTTCACTACTACTATTAAAACTCATCTCGTAATGGTGATGAACCTTGGCCAAATTGACTATGTAATTCCTGATAGACACCCACATCATAAAAATCAGCTCATAGTGATAGATGCCAACATAGTTCTTATACCGTCACATAATTTTAGAAAGTGTAACCTCCTCACAAATGTAACTCTTCTATGGATTAGCTCCATTGAAGGTCATTTGTGGTGCTTAGCATTATGTTCCCTTATTATTTATTCTACCTTACCCATCAGTGTCTCTCATCCTACTAAATATGGGATGATTATAGTAACTATTCACCAATATACACCATGCACTATCACCATCACCTTCACCAAAACCTAAAACTACTATTTTATAACATTTTTCCATTTACCCAAACCAACCCATGAGGTCCATCAAATTGGGGTAGATAATTAGAACACCACTCACCCAAGCCTTATTGAATTATATTTGTCTAATGTCTATAGACTATGTTAGTGTTGCTTCACTTCTAAGGGTAGCTCAGCCACCAGCAACTGATTCCCATCTCCTTTTTCTTCTCACTCATTTCAATCTATAATAACACCCTCTTTATTAGGGAATCCTGCATCAAGGAAGCTTTGAATTCTTTCTTAATCATCATTTTATTTTAACACCATCTTATGATTCCTCTTAGTTTTTCCCCAATTACTAGGAGAACTACATTGCCTAAGGTATTTTTTAATTATGTAGGCAATTCTCAATTACAAAGGTCAGCTTAGCCATATCCTTTATTTTTTTTTCCCTCCTAAAATTTCTTCCTCTACTTCTCTACCTATCCCGTCACCACCTCCCTCCCTTTAGATTATTAGTCTCTTTTAACCACTTTTCCAACTTGTCAATCTCTTTTAATGTAAGGGTTGATAGCCTTCATCATTATCCCCTCTTATCTCCCATAAACCACCACCTACTCTTCCTTGCTAGCCTCCCCATGACCTTTCCTTATGCATAATTCATAGCTTTCCCCCTCACCCACTCTTCATGTTTTTGGTCTCTCTCTCCACTTAATCCTAACCTTGTCCTTTATCCCCTTCAACTTCTTTCACCATCCTCATCATCTCCCCTCACCCTTGGTTATTTGTCATACCCTCTTTATCACTCTATTTTCCTCACCAATACCACATCATACTATGCATCTTTCAATATTTCTATTTCTTCTATTGCTACACTTTTTCTTTATGTGTACCACCACTCTCTTCCATTTCACCACTCTTCCCACCATACCCATTTTCCATTCTTCTTATTTGTTTATTTCTATCCTTTCACCCTTTTTGTCTTCTTTGTTTCCTCCACAACTAGTTTCTACCCAAGTATTTATCCTTTAAGAAGCCTTCCATAATTACCTCTTTTCTTCTTCTCAGTTCTTGCCTTTTACTTTTTGCATTCTCCTTTTCCCCTTTCTATCTCGGTACTCAATTCTCTTTTGCATATATGTGAGTTTCCATGCTTTATATCCATACTTCAATTCTTGTTTTTTTTGTTCTTATCATCCTTGATCTTCATCCCTTATTTTCATCTCATGTCATTTCCTTATTTTTCCCTATTTCTTCACCACCCCACCCATTTTTGGCTTGTCAACCTCTTCTAACAAGTTGATTGATGCATACCTTATCTCTTCAGCTCCTTTACCAATCCTTTACTTCCCCTTGTTTTTCTTAACCCCTTTCCCATTTTCCATCTTATTCTCATCTCTAAAACCACCATCTACTTTTCTTCATTACCTATCATCATCCATGCTTACTTGGTCAAGATACCACCTACGTATTCACTCTCTTGTTATCTTTTTTGTGTCCTCATTTCACACTTTTTTCTCCTATTTCCTTCCATTTATTACCTTGTTTTTCATTTTCATCACCAAAATATTTCCTCCTTGGTCTATTTTTAGACTCATTTTCAAACCCTTATTGGCCTCCCATATTTCCTATCCTCCCCTTACCCTTCATGATTGTTATAATTCTCTCCCTATCCTTTTCAATTCCCCACTCTATCATTCTCTAGTTCATCCCTCACCCCCCATCTTCTACCTCTTATTTTTCTTCTCTTTTCTCCATTTCATTTCATTTTTTTCTTCTCCCTTGATGACATTCCTTATTCTTCCTAACCTTCCTTTATATATATATATATATATATATATATATATATATATATATATATATATATATATAAGATGAAACTGGAGAAGGATGGAAGGAGCCAGGCATGGACATATATATATATACTACTAGTGACCATACTCTAAAGAGGTGGAGGTTGAAATGGAGAAAATAAGGGAGATCCAATAAGGGATGAGGTGAAGGTAGACTAGGATATGGATGAAGAGAAAACAATGCGGTCATAGATAAAGATGAAACTGGAGAAGGATGGAAGGAGCCAGGCATGGACATATATATATATATATATATATATATATATATATATATATATATATATATATATGTCCATGCCTGGCTCCTTCCATCCTTCTCCAGTTTCATCTTTATCTATGACCGCATTGTTTTCTCTTCATCCATATCCTAGTCTACCTTCACCTCATCCCTTATTGGATCTCCCTTATTTTCTCCATTTCAACCTCCACCTCTTTAGAGTATGGTCACTAGTAGTGCCACTTATACATACATCTCCTTGCCTATTTCCTCTTGTCCTCCATGACCTTACTTTAATGCACTAAATCCATAACCTTATCCCTCATTTAATTAATAATAATATTATTATTTTACTCACTTTATATTCTAAAACCCCTTAGAGTCTTTCTCTGAATTTGGTCAAAACTTAATGCTTACTTATTTTGGGGCCCCACTAGCTCAAGGCCCAAGGGTTCAAATCTTCACCATTTCACATTTACCCACTTTTCTCCTTTGCTTCCAAAAATCATTGAATAATACCCTTCCATAGCCTGTTAATGGTATTGTTGTGGAGTGTACACAATCTTGGCTTATTTGGATGGTGATGAAAGAACCTATTGGATCACCATGGCAATTTAGGATGTAATAGATTCTCCAAAACCTAGTAAAACATATTTCTCCCTTTTTTATTTAAAATGGTGGTAGAAATTTTATGCTTAAACCTACTTATCAATGGATATAAATTCCATTTGCATAGTGGAAGTAATCATCTAATTGCCTCCTAGGTAATTTCATCCATCATTTTTACCAAACCAATCAAAAATCTATTTGATCACCATGTTTTCCAACTTTTGACACTTCCCTTTATCTAATTTCCTTTAACCAAACCTAACTACATGATATGAAATTGGTGAAACCAAGTTAACCAACACTCCCCACCTCAATATAACTACATTAGGTCTGAAGTTCATTTTGGACTTTATGTCCATGGAACTATGTAGGTAGAATCCACTTGCCTAATGCATATGTAGTTTGCTTAGCCACCCTATTCCAACCAACTAACACACTTCCACACATCCACCTCAACATTGGTTACTTTTTACCCAGACCATTAGCATGTTTTACAATGAATTTTGACTACACTGACCAACCTTATTATGTTTAACTCTTAAAAAATTTCACCACCTCATGTATGACCTGACCAATTATGTTATTTTATAGGAGCTGTTACTACCATGGATACTTGAAACCAACATCAACCATAACTAGATGGCTTGATAGGCCTAACCTAATCAATATAACTAATGTTATGGATCAATTATCCCTATCATGTGTCCTTCTAGGATCAAACTTATTTTTACCAATATTGGTAGATTTAGTATTTGTACAATCTTAACTACCATGCTTATTCACCTTTCACCCATTGGCATTCAACATGCCTAGCTACCTTCTGGCGCCACCTAGTGCCTCCCCACCAATTGATTATCAAACCTACACCTGATTCAAACTTTACTCATCAATCTCAATTTAAGGGGGAACACCTTCTCCCATAATCAGAGCACCTTGACCTTCAACCAAGTGATTTATTTTTGTTTTTTAGCTTGTTAATTCAAAGCTACATAATAAAAAGGGGCAAAAGGTAGACACTAAAAATCTACACACTTACAGTTTTTGATGACTAAATACCTTAATACCCCCTAAATACCCCATAAACCTTCTTAACCCTTAACCAAACCTTATTAATCCAACCAAACCACTATTCTCCTAATCACATAATATTATTCAAAATCACTATTTGAAAGTATAATTAAAAATTACTATTCACTATCACTATTCACTTTGGGACCCACTATCACTATTCATGATGGCATGAAAAGTGACATGATAAGTGACATGGAAGGTGATATGGATAATAACATGGATTATAAGTGATGTGGCTTGATTTGGGACATCATACCCCACCTGGGACCCTTTCCTAGTGTGCTTAATGACCTCATTTAGGCATCACAAGTACCCCCAACTTGAAATATGGTGAATTTACCCTTAAAGGTCCATAATTTAACATATATTTTGCATTGACACATGAAATTATCCTTATAAAATAGATACCTACCTATTTAAAGATAAATGGCACCCATTTTTGACGTTTTAGCCCTAATGGGAGACTCACCAACCCAAATGGGAATCCCCACCAACCTCATCTTTGATTATTCATGCACCACATGTAAAATGGAACAAAATTTGGTGTGATCCTCTTTAAGTGCTTAGATGAAGAAAATAAAGGGTGGTGAAAATTATTTAAGCCTGATTCAAACCCATGTGCATGATTCCCATTCAACATTAGACTCATGTGCAAGGTGGGAGACACACCAACCCAAATGGGAAGACCTATGATCAAAGTGGGAATCCCACCAACCTCATCCTTGACTTATTTATGAGCCCTAATTGTAAAAATTCACCACATTTCACTATTACCCTCTTTTGACATGATTATTCACAATAAATGCTATAAATACCCCCTATCCTTCACCCCCTAAAAAAGTGAAAAGTTAGTTTTTGGTTATTAACATCTTGTTGCAGGTTTATTTGGAGGAGGTTATAATTTTGGAAGTCATCATCATCTTGGAGGATAAAATATCAAAGCAATTAATATCTACCAAAATTGTCTCAAGTTCCATCATCAACAACATCTTCATCAAGCATCAAGTGTCTTCTTATTTGTAGGTCATCCTCCTAAGCCAAAGAGGAGCTCTCCACAATCACTTGGATTTATTTGTCACTTTAATAGGTATTATTCTACACACCCTTCTTAACTATTTTCTTCTTTTCAAACTTAGGAAAAAGAGAAAATTATATTTTAAAAAATGAAGGTTTAGATTCTTTGATGAGGAAACACATCTAAATTGATGACCTAGATTGATAAATGAACCTTGCAAGATCAAATTAAATGGTCAAGCACACATATTTTTAAAATATGATAAAGCAAAATCATTTAAATCATTAAATCATTAATAAAAGATCCATAACACATTTAGATTGAATATGAAAAACAAACAAAAAATATTGATAGTTAGATAGATTCACATTAATAAAGTTTTTATTCAATCATAAGCCTTTACATACATATAAATAATGTATAGAACAACCATTAATTCAAATTGATCCTTATAAAATGGAAAAATGTCATTATGAAACCTACACAACCAATGTAAATTCATCATTTAATTTATCAATCTTTTCTTTAGGCCTTTTTTATTTTTGATGTTCTGGACAACCATCAATTTTATGTTCATTAAGTGCCATGTGCCACTTCCTCAGTTTCCTAAAGGTTTAGGGTTTATAGGTTGGTGGCAAGTTGAAACCTATAAAACTTAAGCCAAATGTAAATTTGATGTCATAAGGGTGCCACATGGAATCCCATCATTAGTCTATGTATTTGGTCTAGATTTGAGGGATGATGTTACGTGGAATCCTCCCTATGAGATGAAACTTTAACCTCATTCCTTTAATTGATTTAGTCTCTATGGTCATAAGATCCTAAAATTTTTCCATGTGATAGCATCTTGTTTCATTGGGTCTACATGATTATTTTCCTATTACTTGAGTCTTCTATTGATCTGAGATCCTAAGCACTTGAGAAATTACCATGTGGCATACTCTTTAGACCTTGTGTGCTTGGTGCCTTTAGACTATTGCCAAAGTGTCCATGATCCTAGATTCTTGATAAATTTCCACTTGGTAATGTTTCAGTCCTTCAATACCATAGAAACTATAAGCCTTTTTATTAACTCATTATTAGCGTAGGTTATTAGTATCATGCCACATGGCATGATTTCATAGCCTAGGGCCATTAAAAATACTTAGAAACTTTTACATTTAGAAACTTTTTGGACTATCTTGGAACTTCAAAGTGATCTGATGACAACACAAAGAAAGGTCTAGGGGAATCAAAAGACTCAAGGCCTATATTTAGAATAAATAAAAATGGCTAAGGCATCAAGATCAAATTTTTTAGATATGGTTGAATCAACTTGATTTATTTGGACTTAATGAATTTTAAGATTTCTCAACTCGATTTGGTAAACTAGGAGTTTGGTAGATCTTGAATCAGGTGGCACCTCCTCAAACATGAAAGGTCCCTTAGAATGGATATATAAACCTTCATAGTAGTTAACAAAAATAGGGTCTCCATTTTAAAATTAAAAGTTTTACAAGTTGTGTAAACAACAAAAAATTGTCACTCTTATTGGTAGAAATTCTTGAGTATCTAAAGAATCCTTAATATTTGGCTCACAAGAATACAATAATTATCTGTAATTAATCCCATAAAAAAATTTATAATGTGAAGGCACTAAATTATAATTCAACTCATGACATAATAAGTTAATAATATGTCAAATACCATATATGTATGTGATCATGTGATGAATTCATTTTATTTGCATTCATGCATAATAATTCATATTTTCTTAAATAATCAAAAAATTTGATTGGGAAAATGTTTAGATATTTAACTTGGGGGGAATGGTGTGGGAATTAATTTTCTTCTATCTAGGCATTTTTTTCCTTGTATGTCAATATTTAAAAGAAACTAATAAATTAAAAAATATGAATAATTCTATACTAAATTTGGGCAAATAAGAAAATATTTTTGAGTATACTAAACTTATTATAAAATACCTATAATGTTTGAAGGCTAAAAAGTGCAATCAATGAAGAATAAAATTTGAAGTGTATGAACACAAATATTAACAACCAAAGGAGGGTAAAATACTATGGTAAATTTCTAGATCTAAAAATAAATCAAAACAAGTTGAAACACTAGGAGGTTAGAAACCTTATATAAAACTAGGTTTTTAAAGTAAGACTCAGAAATCAATCTCACCAAATGTGTAACCCTAAATTTGATTTAATAAAAAGGTAAATTATAGTTAAGAATATAGAAATGAATAAGCACAAGGATGATAAATAGATCTATAACATGCCAATAAATTTGAAATAGACATAGGTAAATAATATTTTGAATTTACATTGTAAGATATGTCAAAAATAGAAAGTTATCTATTGATTGATATTGAAATAAATTGAAAACAAGAGTAATTAGTTGGTTCACCATGCATATGTAGATTTATGCTAAAACAAGATGGAAGTAGATTGGATCAATATTATGGAATAGTCATCAAATTATAACATTTTACATTTTTTAGCCTCAAATGTTTGAATTAGGTTTGTATGGTTATTTTGATTATGGTGTCTAAGTTGGACTCAGGTGTCCAGTATGGAATAATAAATGAATCTAGATGTGACCACCTTAAGCCTTTTATATTTTATATCACCTTTTCTCTAGTGTGTTCATATTACATGCACAGGCTATTACTCTTCATCAAATGATTAAACCCTAGATTACTCACCTTTGGCATGACTCTGGGATAAATGGGTTAGTGGGAGCATAGTGTCAAGCTACCCAAAGGACTCCTTTTTTAATGGGTGTTGACTGCATAACCAATACTTTGAAGATAACCTCAAGGTTATATAGTTCTCCATTACATCTTAACTTATGTGTGTATGAGGATGAAATGTGTGATAATAAAGTACATAGAGTGACGTATATTTTAACTTAACAAATATGGATCATGGGATGATCCTTCAATGCTTCATACCTTCACTAATATTTTTACTATGCTTGATATAGAAATAAGATGAATATTCAAGATTTTCTCACTTGATTGTTTGATTTAGTACTCTTGTTAAGTTTCCTTGTGAGTTACTTGTCTTTTATAGGTATTTTCCTTGTGTGGAATGATATATAGCTGGTATTTTATATATACCAATCCTTTTAAAAATATATCTCACTAAAGCATTTAGACCAACCTTTAAGATATGTTTCATTTCAAAATTGGATGACATTTGGGCACTTGACACTTAGATTGAAAAGGGAAACATGTATCAAAATAGGTTTATAACTAGGATTCATTTTTTTTGTAATATATAAAATAGGTATATGTCTAAAAAATTTAGATAAGGATAATTATTAGGTTTATAATATCTTGCACAGTTCAGAAGGCCTAATCAACAAAAGAACAATGGTCAGACTAAGAGATAAGCAATTTGGCACAAAGACATTGAAAAAATGCCTATTTGAAGTGGGAAGGTGTTATAAATTAAGGTTATAACCATCATATATATTTTTTGAGTGTAAAATACTAAGGTGCTATATAATTCAAATTTACTGTCTACACATCCTCAACCTAGTTGTGACTACTCAAAGACAATTGTAGATCAAATTTACATAATATATTTTAACATTTAATTAAATAATTGATTGGTTTATTTGGGTATAAAATTATCGAAATAAATAACCCTTAATATATTTACATCCAATACTATGGTTTTAGGCTCAATTTTCCATTAATGAGTCCCCTATTAAACTATTTACTTGACTAGTTTAATGGGGGGTGCAATTTGGGGATATTGTGCCCTTTCAAATTAATTATGACTAATTAAATTTATTTATATCTATAATTTAAATATTTGATTAAATTATTGTAATAATTAATAAATCATATATTATGGGGGAGGAAATTAAGGGAAATTGAGACTTCATAACGTAATTTCATTTACATAACATGATTTACTGCTCTATTTATAGTAATTGAACCCTAAATAAAAACTAATTAATTGATTGGTTAAATGGGGATGGAAAATTTGGAATAAATCCCATCCAACATAATTTTTATAACCTAATGTGAATTTTGGTTCAATAAGACCTAAATGATCCTTTATTTAACAATCAAATGATTGGGTCATTATGGGATGTAACTATGAGAAATAGAGATATCTATAACTAATTATTGATAGATATTGCAATGGTTTTTCCCATAATAATAATTATGACTGTATTTTGTGATTTTGGAATCAATTATCCCTAATTCACTCCCTAATTTCAACCAATATATTGATTAGTTAATTAGGGGACACTGTTAGGAGCAAATGTGTCCCTCATTGTAATTGTGATTACCTAATGTGATTTAGATCTCAATATCCCATAATTGAGTACCCTAAGGAATATATTACTATATTTTTTTAATTATGGATTAAATTAGTGTAAATAAAGCCCACTCAACCTAATTATGACTAGATAAAATTATTTGGGGCCCAAAAATCATAATTGAGTTCCCCATTGAATCAATTACTTGATTGGTTCAATAGGAGACATAACTAGGGGAAAGTGAACTATCTCAATTAAAAATGTGATTTTGGGATAAAACTTATATAATTTACCCACCCCATTAAATGAATTACTAAATTTTATATGATTAAATCCCATATTTTATTAATTAATTGATTGGGTCAATAAGGATGAAAGTGTTACAAATCAAGCCTCGTAAACCTAATTATGACTATTTAAAATGATTATGGGCTCAATTTTCACTAATTTTCTCCCATGTTTAACTAATTATTTTTTTATTAAAATTATGTAAATTGATCCCCTTAACCTAAATTCTACTACCTTATGTGATATTGGGCATAACTATACATAATTAACCCTCCTCCCCCTTCCATTAAACCAAATATTCAATTACTTTAGTATATGTGGAAATTAGATAAAATCAAGACAAATAAACCTAATTTTAATTATTTAATGTGATTTAGGTCCTCCTCAATATAATTATGAATATATCTTATGTGATTTAAGGCTCAAGTGTACCTTATTTACCCAAATTCAATGAATCACTCAATCATCTTACTAAGGGATGAAATTAGGGGAAAATATCCACTCAACCTAATTTTAAATACCTTATGTGAATTGGATCTCAATTATACTTGACTAACCCATATTAAACAAATCACTCGATTGGATCAATAAGGGACATAATTAGGGAAAATCAATCCCTCTATGTAATTCATATTATTTATTGTAATTATGACGACCTAATTTGACTTTAAACCCAATAAATGTAATTTCAACTACCTAATATGATTTTAATCATAATCACTCTTAATGTCCCCCTAATTCAACCAATCACTCACTTAGTTTAATAGGGGATGTAATAATGAGAAATTGAACCTGCTTAACCTAATTTTAATGTATTAATGTGATATCTGGCTCAATTAATCCTTATTTACTTTCACACTGGACTAATTAATCATTTGATTTAATGGGGGTGAAATTGGGAGATTCAATCCTCTTAAACTTAAATAGCCAATTGTTTCATGTGAAAAATACAATATTCAAACCTTGATATTGATATCTCTCAATGTATTTTAGATATATTTATTTATGATATTTTTGATTTGATATGCTAAATAAATGGATGTTGAAGGATCCCGTAACCAAAAAATTAAGTGAAAGATATTTAATAAAGATTATAAATAAGATAAGAAAGAAATAAAATACCCCATGGCTATGCCATAACTTATCTAAAATTTCAGTAAAACCCCCATAGCTATAATAAATTTCCATAAGACTTTAGAGAGAGACCCTAACCAAGAGAAAAAAATAAATAATCTAGAAACCAACATCAAATAACTAGAGGAAAAAATCCTTCAAAACTCAATAGTTTACTAGCTTGATTATATTTTTAATATAATTATTCTCATCGATTTTTACTTTGTATAAGTAATCCCTTGTGTGTTTTTTTGGACCTTCAATATTGTCAATAAGCTCACTTTTCTTGGAAGTGGTTTGATAGGTATTGTAGTGATAATTTCTAGATATTTCTTCTTAATTGGTTTTATTTACATTTCTTGGCCTTATTAGCAGTATTGAGGTTACCTTTCAATTGATTTTTCTTGTTTTCCTTGATGATAATGTATCTTTCTAATTCTAGATATTTCTCCAAAGTTATGTTAATAAGTATTTTGGGGTCTTTACAAACCCACCATCTTATTTTTCATCACTTTATGATTGAGTAATGGCCAACTCTTTCCTATACTCTTTTGTTTCATTCTTCAATTCACCACAATTTTTCATTCTTTTAGAGATTTTGAGTTCCAATTTAAGAATCATCACCTCCAGACCTAGGATTTTAATGCTTTTGTCATGGTAAAACCCATGTTTTACTCAATCATTTCACGATTTCTAGTCTTGTTTTTTAATTTACCTTTCACTTTTTAATTTGGATGAGAGTGTTTATGGTATTTATTCATATCTATCATACCATAATTTATAATTATTCTCAAAAGGTTCTAGTAGTAACTCCTTACATTTACTTGTGTTTTATTAGTAAAGTGCAGAATGAAGATGATCTCATTAATGGGATCCTCTATGTTGGTATCTAGGGAATCCTTCAATCTTCCTTTTGACTTACCCATATTTATCATCTCCTTGTGACTAATAATTTATTCACCCCAAAGGGGTTCTCATTTTTTTACAATAAATAAAATAATACCTTGATGGATGACTTCATCAATCATGCTAAACTAAAATATGGTAATAAAATTTTATAGATACCTTATGAGTAAATAGTAAATTTATATTTTTTGTTGCTTCACTTAAAGTGATTAAAAAATAGGAAATTGTTTGAATAAAGGATTATTTACTTACCATCAAGGGTCAGATACTTCATATTTTGTAATCATATAATATTTTATGGTATAGGTAGATTCATTATGAGGTAGCTTTTATTTCTTGTCTAGATATCCTCTTCTAAATTAAATAAAGTTATCATAATATCACTCATGTACCTCTTATATTTTAGGCATTAATTATTATATAATCCATATTAGTCACTTCACATATAAATTATTCAATGATTTCAATGTTAAATCCCTTAATTCTAGCCACCCTTTCATTCCAAGCCATAAAAAATTAGTTTGAGATTATAGGGTTAAATCCTATGATCCTTAGCATGAAATTAATCAAACCTTTTTATATTAAAATGAACCTAACATATGGGTCATATTGTAAATTTTTTAAATATATTAGTTTAACTCTATCTTGGTCACTTCCCATGGCTATGAATATCTCCACCTTCTACTTCTAGTTAAAACCTATATTGAAAATTTCCCTTAAGATTTCAATAATCAAAGTTACATTGGAGTTGATTATAATTTTTCCTTATCTTTAATTCAAATTATTTAAATCTATATATCTATCCTTTAAATGAATGAGGAAATTATTACCACCTAGTTCACAATAGGTGTATCTAACTATAGATTACACATAATCATTATTGAGATATCTAACTAAAAAGCTTTGGCATTTTTCCATGTATATCATAGTAATTGAATAATTTATCTAGGTATCTCCCCCACATTATGTTTATGGTTATAACTAAGGATGCCAAATCATAATTTGGCCATACCATCCACCTTCTTAATAACTTCCATATAAAAATTAGATATAATGACCTCCTTGAACTAGTATAATAGGGTTTTTACATTATCAATTTCCATTTGTATGGACCATGAGGGTTTAGATTTGGCCTAGAGGTAATATATAATATTTAAATAATCCCATTCCATTTCCAATATTTAAATTTTTAGTTGTCACTAATTGAATACCTTAGAGAGTTATTTTGGCCTTCATGATGTGATTAACTTGAAACTCTATAGGTTATACTATTGGAAAATTTCTCTACCATTGGTCAATTGTATGTACAAAACCAAATTGAGGTATCTATTTTTGGTTAGTGGTCTATAACATGTTTTGGTTAAATTAATATAACTTTCAAAATTTAAGGTAAAGTGAGTCTAACTTATTTCTTGCAGAATATATCAAAACCTTTGGTAATGTCTTGTCAAGTGAGTCAAGTTAATTATATTGAAGGTCATTTCAAGTCCTTTAACATGATAGGGGATCAAGTATAGGTTCTCAAAAGTACATTCAAGCTCATTTTACTATTAACACATTATTTTTTGATTGATCATAAACATATTCAATTAAATAACAAGTGTAAATGAAGTTCAAAGTGAAAAAAACATCTTGACATGTTTAGTTGATTATGTGCAAGCCTTTTGGAAGATTCCATTTATGAAGTGAATATTAAATAATATATTCAAAACATCATTTTAATGTATTTTTTCATTTTTATTTAAATTAAATATTAATTACTAAAAAATAAAATGAAAATAGGGTTTATGGTGAATACCTATGGATTAGAATATGTTGCACACCGATTTGAATCCATTGATTGTGAGAGATTATTTTTGGTTGGGAAGAATAACCTACACACATGTACAAACTTGAAAAAATGGATTAATAGATAATTGGGTGAGTTACCTGGTTAAAAAATAGTCCCAAGAAGTTTTGAGCTTCCTCTAATGAATGTCAACTCACTTATTTTCACAATCAAGTGGATAAATAACATATGCAATTATAATAGATAAAAGATATGATAACAATGCTACTTAAGATTCAGTCCTTGATTAAGCTATCAATATAAATGTAATATTCCTCCCAATAAGTTGAATTAAATTCTATATCATCCTTTATGATAGCTAGTTTTCTTATGTGGATTAGAGAGAGAGTGAATAAACAATAACATAGAGATCTAGCTCAAAATCTATGTCCCTTTGATCAACAACTTCTTTGGGCATCCTTGCAAGGTATTCCTACTTACTTCATGTCTCTTTTTAAAATTCTTATGTGTTTTACTAAAAAACTAGAACAGATCCAAAGGAAATTTTTATGGATGGGAGTGGAAGACAAATAGAGAATGTCTTTAGTCAGATGGGAAAAAGTGTGTCTCACAAAATCTCATGGTGGACTTAATCTAAGATCCATCAGGAAAATGAATAAAGCCCTCCTCTCAAAAGTTAGTTAGAATCTGATTCATAACAATAGTGAGTGGGGGGAAATAATGTATGCCAAATACATGCATAGCATTGATGATTCCAACTTTATTCAACACGTGGGATTACCCCAGGGGTCTGTGATATGGAATAAAATACTAAAAAGTAGAAGTCTTCTCAAACAAGGAATTAGGTGGAAGCTTGGAAATGGCTACTAGATTAAATTCTAGGAGGATAATTGGTTAAGGGACAAGCCTCTCATCTCCCAAGGAAACTATGGAGAAATTATAGACATGACTACTCAGTTCTTTGGTGATAGGGTTAGTGATTATATGGAAAATAACAATGGGATAAGGAGCTAGAAAAACCTTTTGGATTGTTGTGCGCACAGGCCTGAGCTTATACCAAGAATTTGGGAGATCTAGCAATGTGTTCAGGAGATCAAAATCCCACACTTCCCTCTGAAGGATGAACAATACTGGTGGCTAGATAAGAATGGACTATTCTATGTCAAATCTACCTATCATCTACTTACACCTGAAGCTCAGAATTAGGAGGTAAGGAAAAAGGTTTGGAATCATAAAATCATTCCAAAGATTAACTCATTTTGGTGGGCTACTGCCCATAACAAAATTTTTACTCAGGACAACCTTCAAAAGAGGGAGTTTACTTTGATCAACATATGTTTTCTATATGGTTCTAGAGAGGAATCAGTTTCACACGTATTCATACACTATGAGTTTACCCAGGATTTATGGGGCACAATACTTAACAACTTTAGCATTAAATGGGTTTGCAATTCTAACCTTAAAGAATTAATTCTCATCTAGAACTCAACCTTCACACATCCCTAGATTAAGGAATTATGGAAGTAAGCTCTGCCATGCTTAAGCTAGACTTTATGGAAAGAGCAAAAGCAAAAAAAATTTAGGGACACTACTAGAAATGTTGCTTAGGTGTTTAAATCCTTTGCTAGGGCCATCTTGGAAATTGTTACAATAGCTCATATTAGTGTTGTGGAGAAACCCCTATCTGAATTTGAAAGTCAAATTGTGGCCACATAGAAGGTTTTAAACCTTATCCCTGGGCATGATAATTCCAAAATTCTTCAAACTTCATACTAAATGGATACCACCTAAACCCAATTGGATGAAACTCAATTTTGATGGGGCATCCAAGTTGAGTGGTAAAGCAAGTGGAGGAAGAATAATAAGAAATGAAAAAGGAGGGATGTCTGTTGTCTATGCTGGTGGCATGGGTTGCCAGAGCAATAACTATGCTAAAGCTATGGCCTTACTTTGGGGATTAAAGTTAGCTATATCCCTAGGAATTAGAAATTTGAATATTTAGGGAGATTTTAAGTTGGTCATAGATGCCATTAATAAAGCATCTAACATTGGTATCCATCTAAAATACATCATTACAGACATCCAGTTTCTTGTACAAAAGTTTTCCAAAGTTGAGATTACCCACACCTACAGAGAAGGTAACAGGGTCACTGATGCTTATACCAACCTTGGTCAGCAATTCTCAGGATGGAGGGTATGGTGACAAGGGGCTCATATACCCCCAAACATTAGAGAGATCATTCAGAAGGAGATGACGGAGCATGGATGATGCACATTGATGATGAAGATAGCTTTTGAAGGCAGTCCACATGGAGAAGGCCATTATAGATCATGGAAAATGATAACCTTAGTACTTCCTTAATTGTCATGATTAATTACTTGTATCATGAGGTGTAGGTGTTAGAGTCACACCATGAAAAGCAAGGGGGAATTATTTTTCAAGCATGAAAGTAGATGTCACCACAGTGGGCCATTTTGTAAAATGAGCCTTCACATCTGCATTCAATGCAAATGGAACTGAGGCCTTGTTACTTGTTCAAAGCTCAAGGTGGTAATTGGGGTATGAAGAGATAGAAATTCAAGAAATTTTGGAGGACACTGGTGGGAAATAGGCTTCTCAAGTTTTTGAGGTCACTAGAGAGCAAGGTGTTTATTCTAGGGGAACTGCTGATAATAAAGAGAAGATGCATGTAGAAGAAGCTGGTTAGGGTTTGGAGAATGAGAATGATTGGAAAATATATATTTGGGCCTTGAAGGTCCACATTCAAAAGCTAGAAAAGGTCTTCTCTAAAGGCCTTTGAAATAACATTATATTGAATATGACTATGTTGGAAGTGGTGGGTAATCCAGGGAATGTTGATAATGCAGACAATGAGAATCTTAAGGATCTTGTTAATTCTATAGTTATGTAGTTTCATCCTTTCTGACTCTAGTCTTTCCAGTATTTTGTTTTGCTTCTAACTTTATTTCTTAGCTATGCCATTGGTTCGGTGCTGGCATCTTTTGTTTACTAGCCTTCCTGTCTTTTTTGATGGTATAGGGTTCGGCCCCTGGTTTGCCACCTTAATTAATCAAAAACAAGGGTTAAGAAAATATATGGAGATTGATCATACTGATTACATCATGTACTAATCATGGTATATTCATCTACATATAAAAACTATATTCAAATGATATTAAATTAGTAAAGGATTGTAGATAAGGGTATATGATTAAGGTCTTGGGTTCTACAAATTAAACATAATAGATCAATGCCAATCCTGATAATATTGGTGTTGATCTATAGAATTGGTGTTGATTCAAAATAAATTAACATCAATTCTCTCTATGATTAAGTTTAATAAAAATAAAGAATAGATGAGACAAATTAGATTATAGAGACTAATTAATAAATATACAGCGATATAGATAGTATTCTAAAGATTATGTAAATAGATAAATAACATGATAATTGATAGAAAATGATATATATAAAACACTATTACTTAACTTCAATCCATTTACAAGTAGAATGAAAATTATCCACAAACATAGGAAAGTTTTTAGGTTGGATAAAGGATGTTGATTGAATGTAGTGAAATTATGGTAGAGTGTCATTAAAGATGTCACTAATTCTCCAAGGAATATTTCAACAATTTGAGGCTTTAATTTTTTGGGTCTAGAATGTAGAAGTTTGTTGGGTATTAATGGATCAACATTAATCCAAAAAATTGGCATCAATCATGGGAGAATCAATGTTGATTCACCTAATTTGGCACCTTTATTTCAACCATGGATAAAATTGGATTTGATACATGTGGAGTTTTTGGTAATGAAATCATATGGGGGTAAAGTAGTTGGGGCTATATTAGTTATTAAAAATTGATTTATGAGGTTAAGGGGGGTAGAAAGGTAATATTAAAGGCTAGTTACCAAATTATAAATAATAAATATACTAAACCTTAGGATAGGGATAATCTAGGAGATTAAATAAAAATAAGGACATATGACACCTAATTAATTGTATATAGGGTATAGAATTATAGTATCTACATTTGAACATTTTTTGGATTAGTATGGAATACATGTTGTGAGATATAAATTATGGGAGGTCCACTACCCCATGTTTATGTCAAGAGGTATCTTGCTCAAACTAGGAGGCAGTGGAGGCTAAGGAGTTGGTGATGGGTTTGAAAAATGGAATAATGGATGTGATGGATATATAACATAAGGTCTCTAATAATTGTAGATACAAAACATGAAGTGTATGTTTTGCATTGATATGATGTAAGGTAATACATACATGTATTCCCCAAGGCAAATCTTATAATAAAATACCATAATTATAAATAGGTAGGCCTAAATGAAAGCTAAAAAAGAGAACAAATGATATGGTTTGGTTGACTAAAGCATCTAGTGTGAGATACAATATGTGTAATACCTATCGATAGATATATTCAAGAGATAAGGAAATCTTGTGACCCTCTAAGGGGAGATACCCAAGAGATTACATGCTTTATGTAGGCTATCAGACCATTTGGGAGTCAAAATCCATAAACTAGAAATGGTATAGGTTGAATAATAGGGTAGATGTCGCAAGGTAATATGATAAAGCTAAGAATTAGGGATGTATGTCCATAAAAGTAAAAATGGTGAAAAAGGGGCCAATTAATGCTGATACAAAATGAATCAATGATAATATACCCAAACAAAACCATTTTAAAATAGATTGGCATCGATCTAAAATTAGGTATATAAGTAATTTTGATGTGGAAAAGGGCTCATTTGCTATTTTTGAAACCCAAAAATTGATTAAGAGATTAAATTATGAGTGTCCTATGAAATGAGATGGAGGCTAGCAACAATGGATTGAGGTAATGACAATGCTCATAGGATGATATAGGTCTATTGCTTTTAATAAAAAAATTTAGGTTTTTTTTGAGATAGGATAGGGATAAGATTATGAGATGATGGAATTAAAGGATTGGCACTAAATCCCTAATGAATCAGTTATGATTCATATGGAATCAATGTCATTTCACCTAAATGACACTGATCTAGATGAAATGAGATTGATCTATAAGGGATCTGTGTTGATTCACTTAAAAAAATCTAAAGATAATATAATAGAGTTTAGGGTTAGGATAAGTTAGAATTTTTAGGATATTTTAGGCTTATAGGGTATATTAAAGATAGGCATATGTTTTAATATAGATGCAAGATCGAGTGCCACCCTTACTAGAAAGACTACAAGAGTAGTTAGGTCATAATGATTGGGCCCATGTAGAGGTCATAGGATTAGGAGGGTTGTGTCACTATAGATGCATCTATTGAGATGCAAGATTGTTGATTACTTTAGTGGAACATTGGTATGTCACTATTAGGACCTTTTGGATATTGCTCAAGAAGATGACCATCATAAAGGATGACATCTACCATATTCTACAACTTATGGTGTAGGAAGCACCCATAGTACCTATGGATGAGTAGGGATGAGGAGAAATCTTGACAAGCCTATACAATGATAACACAAATGGTATTAGATTTTTTAATGATGGTTTCACTTTTGAGCCTCTATATAGATTGAAATAATGGGGAGAGGCATGCTTATGATGATGATGTTTGCAATATCCTACTTTACACTCCTAGATTTAGAGAGAGTCCTCAACGTATATTATTGGAGAGGTGGTGGGGATGAGCACTAGATAGGTAGGGACCATGAGTATTAAGTTATATAGGAGCTATCCTTAGAGATGAGAAATTATGAGTAGATCATTTTGGATAAAATTTTAGAGACACCAAGCTATGTTACACATATAACCACATAGGGTAGGTCTTCCATGCACATGCACACAAGGTCAGTGAGTATGGGGAGTGTATCCTGAAGGAGAGATATGGACATGGATAGAGATGGATATGGGGATGGATCCCTTCTAAGCATTCACTTGAGCAATATATAGTTTACACAGTAAACCATGTATGTATTTATATTCATTATATTGGTCAGATATCCATAGTACATGTATACATGTAATTTTATGTACATTAATCATTGTGTGTGTGTGTGTGTGTGTGTGTGTGTGTGTGTGTGTGTGTGTGTGTGTGTGTGTGTGTGTGTGTGTGTGTGTGTGTGTGTGTGTGTGTGTGTGTGTGTGTGTGTGTGTGTGTTTCATGATTATGGATTATGTTATTGTTATGGATTTTATTATGGGTTATGGATGTTCATGGATTATGGTTACATATATGTTTATATTTGATGGATTATGTGATTATAGATTTAGATGACATGATTTATTATAGTTTTTACATGTGATGAATTTATATTTAAAATATTTATGGATTATGGACATTATGGATTTGAGTTAGATCAAGTGATTATGGATCTAAATGTGATGTGATTAGATTATTTGATTATGGATTCAAATGTTATAAAATGCTTTATGGATCATGATTCTTATTATAGTGGGTGTGTTTTTGATATATAGATTAATATTTAAAAATTTTATGATCAAATTAATATGGATATGACTTTGATTATGTGATTATGGATTTAACAATTTGATTAGGTTTTAGATTATGGGATTTTATGAAAAAATGGTTATGGATTATGGATGTATATTTTATTATTTGATGTCAATTATAGATTTTAAGTGATATTATAGATTATGAATTTAAAAATTTAAAATGTCTTAAATTATGATTATATACTTTGGATTAGATTATGGATTATGATTAATTATTATTATGTATGAACTCTATAACTTACTGATTTTATGTTTATGGATTTTTGAATTACTAGATTAGTAAATATAGGTGGAAAAATTTGTAATTAATTTTAATTCACAAAGGGATTATTGTTCATTATTGGCTCATACCTTGACCCAAGAAAATATATTGAAATAAATTCATGTACATGTATGAAATCATAAATGCATTATGTCTATAAATCAATGATGTCTCAAAGAAGATACATCATAGATACACTTCTAATTGGGAGTATATTTGTCAAGAGGGAGAATGACCAATATGGGGATCTAATAGACCCAATTAATGGATCACTTGTCAAAATTCACCATACTTGGATGGGTTCCAAAGCTTACAATCTAACATAATCATGTAACAACCCTAAAAGAGTTTTAGGTTTCATGTTCACTCTATTCTAATAGCAAGAAACTGAACCTAATCTAGTGCACATAGAAGCTTATGGAACAACATGAGGGGTTTGTAAAGTAATAAAAACATGTATAGGAGAATCTCAATTAAGATAAGTATGAGTAAGACCCTAATGCATGGAATATGAGAAGTGATATTATTTGAACTAGTACTTATGCTACTTCTATCTACTAAATAGAGGAGAAAAAAGTTAGAATATACTTACCTAAATGTGAACCCATCAAGACTCAATCTTTCCATTAGATAAAGGGGCTTCACAAGAGGTTATTTTGGTTTGTAAGGATCACTAAGAAAGGCCAAAACATCCAATACTTATCCAAAAGACTAGATTCTCTATGTAAAAACCCTAGGATAAGACTCCTCAAGTATAATGGTGGAAGAAAATATTATAAATAAGTTAAAACAAATAATAAATATTGATTAAATATTGAAATAATGACAAAATTAGCATGTATTTATAGGTGGATCTCATCCTAAATATTTTTGAATATGTTGGCTATAGGGGGTCGACCCAGTTGAGTTTGTATGTTTTTGAGAGATAAATCACTAGGGCTTGAGCTAGGGTAGCTGAAGGGCTAACAAATATCTCTAGTGAAAATACCCAAAATAGTATAGGGTAAACCCAATTGACCCTGTATAGTAATCAAGGGCTAAAAACTATACAAATTTAACCTAGTTGACCTAGTACAATCAACTAGTTAAAGTGGATCAAGGTGAAGAAAAGAGGGATAGAAAGAGTAAAAAGACTGAAAGAGTGGGCAATGGAGGATTCATAGCTTAGGTAATTATTTTTGGAGCTATTTGGATTGGTAATAATGTGTAAATATAGTAAAATAATCCTACAAAGCACCAAATGTCTGCCCACCCCTTTCCTAGTACACCATTTAAGACATGCACTAAGAGAGATTGAGTCTTGACAGATTTATCCAAGATGTAAAGCATTAGTATTTGATAAAAGGTTGAAAATATTATGTGTATACATATGACCCACTTTAATCTCATCACATATCACTAAGGTGTAATAGGGGATGGTGCTTTGAGAAAGAACTTAATAACACACAACATTGATGCTAAAAAAATTTGCATTATTTTAAAGCAACATAACTGAAAGTAAATGACTAAAATGGAAAATAGCTATAAATTAAATGTAATGCATACCTTAAATTACCATTATCATTGAATATTTGTCTACTATGTTGTTATTTTTGATTGTGTAAGGCATAAAGACTGCTTTCAACAAACCCAAGAATATAAAACTAAAGAGCAAAAAAAAATAAATGCAAGAAAACCCAAGATAGCTAGGACTATGAGGATGGGACATACTTGGGAATTTGGTAGACTAGGGTGATAGGTGATATGTTAGACCAAATGACCAAGTCAAAAAATAAGAGTAAATCGGGTTACCAAAAAGCTAAGGCTACTAAAGACCAAAAAATGAAAACAAGCTATCCTCAAGTAAGAAATCCAAACTCACCAAATCAAACCAAGGATACATGTCAAACAAGAAGGTAATAAAATAAACAGATTATAAAAGACTAAACAAAATGGTAAAACAACATGGATGAGTGACAATTAATAAGTTAACCTCACTCAATAATGGAAAAAGGGTACAAACTCAGGTGTTCATAATAGTAGGATAGTACAAGAAATGACAAATGGTAAAAATGAAATTAAAACAAGTCTATAAAATTAAATGTGTGGTGTAAAGAAATATTAATCCATAGTTTCTCAAACATGTTGTTTCTCTCTAAGGATAGATAAAATTGAAACAAATTAGTTCTAGCATGTTTTTAAGAGATGATGAAGAAGAAGGAATTAAAGAAGGGAAAATAGATTTGGAATCGCATTTTTTATTTTAAGGGAGTAAATGAAATGGGTGGAGGGGATAATGAAGGAAAAACCAAGGTAGAATAACTATTTATCAAAGTCAAAATAATTAAATTAGATTTGTTAAAATAAGAGGACTTTTGACCTTAAGCACTGTGAATAACTTCTCTTATCTACACAACTCTTAGGCCAACAAATGAATTTTATAGATCATCCCATGAAGGCTATATGCATGAAAATTAAAATGGACCTACCCCCCATAATGTCATCCATGTTCCTCTAGACCCCTTATAGAGATGTCAATCTATTGCAAAGATTAGGTACTTACATGAGAAAGTAGGTAGCACCATAGATTTTTTTGAATTCCCCTATTCCAATCTGCTAGCCTATCTCACCCCAATGGACCTAAACTCTATGTGAGATCAAATATGGAGTTTGAGCTTTAATTATAGATAGGAGATGTGCTTGTAATCATGCCTTTTGGTGTGATTTTGAATTTTGAGATTTTTATGTTGCCTTTTAGATATCATTGCCTTTTATTTCATATAATTTATCTTGTAACTTTCATCATGGATTTTTATATTCCTCCTCCATACAGAATTGGAAAACCAAACATGGGTGCTAAATATGACTTTCAATTGAATACTTGGGACTTAGTTGTTAAGAAAGAGAACTTAAAAGAGCATGGGATCTAAGAGTCTCATAAATATAGGTGAAATAAAAGTTCTATCTTGACTTTGACCTTATTTTATCCAATATAGAGTCAAAGGAAAGGGGAAATCAAGAGGAATGACACATGGAGCAATTTGAATTAATTCAAATTGAAAAAAATGTGACAAAGGGGAAACATGGATGTAATGACAGTAAATTATGATTCTTTATCATAAGAATGAGGTAAATGGAGGAAAACGTGATAACATAGATTATTTGTGCAAATTATATCTATCAAAAGAAGCAAAATATAAAGTTTAGAACAAAGATCAAGAATGCGTAACCATGGAAAAATGTATTCTGGAAAAATAATGAAAAGATGGCAATTTTATGAGGGTTGGATCTTATCCACAGTCTTACACTGTAACTTAATAAAAGAGAAATCCATGAGGGTTTCAACAAGCAAGTTAAAATATAAAGTGAGGTAAGTAAAAATATGTTAGTTTTGTGAGGAGTGGCAGGTTCTATCCAAAGTCTTATGAAGCAACTCACAAAATAAAAACCTAAAGGGTGTCAAAAAGAGAAAATGCAAGAAGATAAATAAGACTATGATACATCAAGAAACCAAAAGACCAGAAGAGAGTACTAAAGGTTTATGAAAGGAAGGAACTTGATACAAAGGGAAATACCCATGTAAGTAACCTAAAATTTTCTTTAGATAGATGTAGATAGAAATCATGAAAATAAGGAAATGTTTAGGCAAAGTATTTTTTGATAAATTTTGTATTGATGGGCCCTTTAAAAACATGGCCTTCATTGGTTTGAAGGTGATAGGTGCTTAGACCAATAATATATTTGACTATATATGGGACCCACCATTTTTAGGTGTATTTAAAATATTTATCATGGGTTTAGTCTAATTTAAGGGAAAGATCACCAACATTAAATGTGAAGACTTTAACACATTTATTATGTTATATAGAAATGTGAGCCTTGTATTGGTGGTTATGTTTAAAGGATAAAAGATGACATTCATCAAGTAGATCAAGGGCATGAAGATTATTTTAATGTAATTATTCATCAATAATAATACCATGAAGATACATATAAAGAAAGGTAATCTCAACTTCTAAAGGAAGAACAAACTCAAAACCATAGACTAGAAAAAATGGTGTTACCCCAGTGGTAATGTGTATGCTAGTTTGATAGACCCAAAGTGTAGGGTAAAGATTAAGATTCCAATCCATGTGGGTTTCATGAATTTTATTATAAATAAGTTATTCTTCCAAGGATGGATTCTTAGGCTTGGTAACAAGATATTTATAAGCTGGTTTATGATGATAATAGACCTTAACAATATTGACATATTGAGAATTATTAAAATATTAGTCATAATCAGCATCAATGACATAAACATCTTTGGTATTTGAGTGATTATTTGAAGAAGATTTTTGGCTATTTGAGTTAGAGTCTCTGGAAGATTGTCATTTTTAAAAAATAGTAGTGTATTCTTGACAATGAAGATTGATCATAGCTTCATGATTGAATGAATCACCAAGCATATATGAGATAATAAGTTTAGTGAGCCCTCTACAAGAATGAAGAGAATGCCTAATGTTGGCATGGAACAAAAAAATATTTTAGGGTCATACCAATTAGGAGGAGAATTGGGATAGATGAAATGTTTTGAGAGTGGTAAAATTGTTTCATTTGCTAAAACAAAAGATGTGTATGGCAGGGTGAAGAAATATTCGTTCTAGCAACTCCTAGTTATGTTTGTAAAACTTTAATAGTTATAATAATATGTTTGGAAAGATGCTTTAATAAGTTTAAGATTAGGTTTTAATTTATTCATAAGAAAGTGTTGATGTTTATCTTGATCAAGAGATTTATTAAGTGTTTGGGGAACAAAGGTTAGAACCTTATATTGGGATGTGGGAGTTAAAGAAGTAATACATAGTTTTATTAAGTTATCATCAGTCATATTATGGTTATATTTATGATTTAAATATTTCCATCTTTTGATAAAGTCATGAGTTGATTCATTAGGAGATTGCTTAGCATTGATGAAGTGGTTAAGATAATTTTTAGGAAGATCATTATGTTGAAACTCTTTAACTAAGGGATTAACCAAATCTTCAAGTTACAAAATAAAATGTCAGGGAAGTTAATTATACCATTCTAATACATCACCAGTGATTGTTTTTACTAAGAGTTTAATTGTACCGAAGGTATTAGTTTGGATCTAATCTTTGTAAAGGCTGTCAATGGATTTGAGAAATGAGGTAGGGTTTTTAGTCCTATCATACTTGATAGTTGGAGATATGTTACCAATATCAATGGAGATAATGAAGGGAGATAAAGGTTCATTTTTAATATTTTAAAATATATTTTTATTGATTATGGGTTGAGGAATAACATTGCATGAGGCATCCCGAAGAGGTGGAGGAATGTAATTGGGATTAGCTTAAGGATGAATAGTTAGAGATTGATTAGCCACATTGATTAAATGTTATTGAAGTTTCACCATTTGGTTTCTGTTGGAATTTTGAATTATGTTCATTTATTGGATAATTTGGGCTAAAATTTGAGTTGTATTAGGAGGTGGGTTGGTTCAATAAGATCACTCCTCAAATTTCTATTAGGGGGAGGATTACTAGAAGAAGGATTATTAGTGGGATTATTAAGTAAAATTATATCAATTACTCACACATTAGTTTAAATATTTGGAAGATGAGAAGTTTATTGGTGATTAAGGAAAGGATTAGATCCATGACCATCACCCTAAGGTGTTATTTACACCATATTATAGTTCTTGGATGAAGGAGGACAAGAGGTGCCCCAAGAGTAATGGTGCTTTTGTGAGGAAAAGAGAGGGATAAATAAACATCCCATATAGTATCTAAATGGATTCAAGCATTCCAAGAATATTCTGATAGGAGACTTCATTATGACTAAAGAGAGATGAACAAAATGCAAAAGAGAAATAGAGAACTAGATTGATAAATAGGGAAGGAAAAAATTAGTATAGGGTCAATTGGGTAAACCTAGCATAGAAAATAGGGCATGTAAATACTATAGGGTTGACTAGGTTGATCTAATATAATGAGCAGAGGCTAGAAAATTTTATAAGGTCAATTGGGTCAACCTAATACCAAAGTCAGGTAAAATTAAGAAGCCTATAATAGATTATGAAATGAAGCAAGATAAATTTTGAAACTAAATTAAAAATAAATAACAAAAGAGAAATAAATAGAGAATTGGATTAATGATGGCTAATCCAATTGAAGCACATGACATAAAACCTTGCACCAACACTAGGTAATGCAAGTTTTTACAACACAAAATACAATTGAGTAAAGAGTAAGTAATAACCTTGGAATGTAAATCACTAACTAATTGGTCAACCTAACTATTTATAAGATTATTAGAATATGATTTCAAATGTGATGGGAATTTGGTTGTAACCAAGGAATTGGAAGTCAATCTATTTTAAGTAGTTTAGGATGAAAGGGATATGTATTAGTAATGATATGTGCTTGGTATTGGGGCCTACCCCCTCACTTAACACACCATAGTGATAAGGGTATTGGGTGCTTATCCATAATATACTATTAACCATGCTTTATACATGACCAAAACATCAATTTGACTTCCCCTTTGGTGATAAAATCCAAGTAGGTTGGCCTTGGGTCATCAAATGCTAAAATGCTTTTTTAGATTTTATGCTTTGTTTGTGTTTGCATAAAATATAAAATATTAAAACTAAATAATTAATTTAAAACCACCTAATTAAGATAAATGATCTATTCTAAGCATTCAAGCAACAAGAAAAGAAAGTGTGAACTAATTACTAGCATATAAGGTAACTTCTAAATTTAAAACAAGGTACAATGTTGATATAGTCAATAATGTATGCACATAATATAGAATAGGGTTGAAAAGGTAAATATTATACTATGGAAGAAAGGTATAAAAATGAATAGGTTAGTAGAGTTGACCTAGTTATCTAGATAACACATAGAATAAAGAACTAGGTAGACAAGGTCAATCTAGTTGGCTCTACAAGTGCCATTCTAAAGACTATAAACTATGAAACGAAAGAATATAAAGAAAGAGATAGAGAGATATAAAGGAACCTCGGTGGATCAAAGATGTATATAATCAAGATTTTTTTTCAATAACCTTGATATATTCTTGTAAATTTTAGTAACTAGGTTAATCAAGATTTGCAAATACATATTATTGAGCTTGAAATGTACAAGGTTGATTGGGTCAACCTAGTATGCTAAACTTGAGGTCTTAAAGAGCAAAAGGTTGACTAGGTTGACTTAGTAGTCTAGACTTGAATTTTGAAAAGATGAAAACTTTACTAGGTCATTTGAGTCATTCTAGTATCATGTACTTGAAAACCTATACATAGAAGTCAAAGTTAGGTCAATGTAATTGACCTAATATGGAAAATATATGATTAAAATAATGATGAAAAATAATGAAATGAGGTGAAAAAATCCTATAGGGTTTATTTCACATTGGCATCACTATAATGTATGCAATCAAAAATGCATCATGTCTATTAATCAATCGTATCTTGAAGAAGATAGAGCATACCTACGCTTCCAATTGGGAATACATTTGTTAAGTGGGAACATGACCAATATGGGGATCCACTAGACCTGATTAAGGGATAAATTATCATAATAAACGATGCTAAGAAGGTTTCTAAAGCCTATAATCTAACACAATCATGTAATAACCTTAAAAGAGTCTTAGGTTTTATGTTCATTATATTCTAATATCAAGAAAGTAAATCTAATCTAGTGCACACCAAAGATTATGGAACAACATGAGGGGTTAATAAAGAAATAAAAACATGTATAATATAATCTCAATTAAGTTAAGTATGAGTAATACCAACTACATGGAATATGAAGAGTAATAGTATTCACTACTTCTATCTACTAAAGAGAGGAGAACAAACTTAGAATATACTTACTTGAATGTGAGCTCATCGAGACTAAATCTCTCCCTTAGATAAAGGGGCTTCATATGAGGTTTTTTTAGTTTGTAAGGATCAGTAAGAAAGGCCAAAATATAAGACATATCCACAAGACTAGATTATTCAAGTAGAAACCTTAAGCTAGGACTCCTCAGGTACAATGGTGGAAGAGAAAACTGTAAAGAAGCACAAGTGAATAATAACTCTTGTTTGAATATTTAAATAGTGATGAAATGATCTTGTAATTATAGGTATATCTCACCCTAAATACTTTCAAGTGTGTCAAACGTATGGGGTCAACCTAGTTGACCCTATATGTTTTTAGGAGATAAATCACTAGGTCTCAAGCTAGGTCAATCAAAGGCATAACAAATTTCTCTAGTGAAAATACCCAAAAATAGTATAAGGACAACTTAGTTAATCTTATACAATAATTAGATGATAGAAACTATACAGGGTTGACCTAGTCATCCTAGTATAGTCAACTAGTGAAAAGGGATCAAGGTGAGGAAAAGAAGGATGGAAAGAGGAAAAAAAATAGAGTGTGTAAGGGAGGAGTAATATCTTAGGGAATGGTTTTAGGAGCTATTTGTATTGGTAATAATGTGTTAATAAGGGACAAAAATCTTGTAAAGCACCAAAGGTCTACCCATGCCTTTCTTGATAAAAACTTTAAGGCATACAGTCAAAGAGATTGAGTCTCAATGGGTTATTACAAGATGTAAAGTGTCAGTATTTGATAAAAGTTTGAAAATATTGTGTATATAGTATGTCCTTAACCAAATTCTAATAATAATCCTTAAAATTTTAGGTCAACAAAGTTTAGGATCTAGGGATTTGTTTTTAGGATTTGATAGAAAGAAAATTCTTAATAAAAAGGTGTTTCCATATTGCATACCCAAAACTAAGGTTCAAACCTAGAATCCTTTTGTGCCAATCCACCTAGATTGATTATTGTGGGATGTCTACTAAATTAAAAAAAATGATCAATACGAGAAGCTTTCTATGGAAATTTTTATATATTATATCCATCCTTTGATGGAATGGTCTATACTTTGAGCTATGATTTTTGACATAGCTATCCTTTAAGGGAACAATCTATTCATTTTTATTTTCGTTTTGTGTATGCTTTGATTTATTTCATTTTTGATCCCAATATTTATTATGGATTAGCCTTAGGTATCCTAGGATAATTTCCCAAAGTTTTTTTATATAAGATAAAACACTTATTTTTAAAATGATTTAGTGATAGGGAAGGATTTTAGGGAATAATGATTTGGAGATCCTTCCCATTATAGGTGAAGCTTATCCAATTAGAACATTCTATGAATAGATTCAGGGTATTTAGATTCAAGGTTAAAAATGGGAAATGTTATTGGATAACCACATGTCTCTATATATCATTATTTGGTGTAAGAATAAGAGGGATATGAAACCTAAAAACTAAACTAGGCATATCAATGTGATCAAGATTTATTAACAATAGTAAGGATGTAGATGCAATGCATTAAGAGGATCTCATTCTGATTTCCCATTGAGAGAGGCCAAATGATATGCCCCAAATCTATACTTATGGGTGATGATATATGGTCGAAGCCAATTCAAATAAAATTTTCCCCTTTTGATTTTTACCATAGTAGTTACATGTTGATTTTCTTATAAGACAAGGTCATCAATATTAAATTCACATTATTTTAGATTTTTAACGTATGTTTTCCTTATTTACTCTTGATATACATGTAGATGGTCAAGGGTAGTCAACTGATGCTTGTCCAAGACTTTGATCTAGGCTAATCATTATTGATGGAAGCCATCCTCAAAAATGATATATTCTAGGGAGATGTGAAGGGAATGAATCTTAACTTTGAGAGGAAGTACAACTTCAATATCATAGACTCGGAAGAATGTATTATAATCTATAAGGGTTCAAATAATAGTTTAATAATCCCATAAGGGAAAGGGAACATGATGATGCTAGTTTTTTCCTACTTCATTAACAACTTCGGTTAGGATCTTAAGAAAATTCTTATTGGATACCTTAGCCTATCTATTAGCTTGAGGATATTAATGTGATAAAATTTTGAGCTTAATCCTAAATGAATCACAAGGCTCTTGAACCTTTTTGTTCTTAAAATATTTTCCATTATCTATGACGATTTTATGAGGGATCCTGAAGTGACAAATAATATGTGGACTTATGAATTCAATAATTTTATCTTCTTTTTTGGGATAATTGGGATAGCCTCCACACACTTAGTAAATTACTCAGTGGTGTTAATAATAAACCCATGATGCTTGAAATATTTAGGATTGATTTGACCTATAAGATTAAGCCCCCATTGGGAAAAAGTCCAAAAAATGTTGAACTACCTACAATTCTTAATAGGGACATATGATAGGTTATCATGCTACTAAAGCTTGATGAATTTATTAATTTACTCATAATAATCTTGATTTAAGGTGGTCTAATTATATACCAAATGTAATATTCTCTTAATGATAGTGTGGCCACTAAAATGTCCACCACATGACACATCATGAGCTTCTTTGATAACAAGTGTATTTTCATGATTCTAGAGATAATGAAGAATAATACCATTAAAAACATGCTTATAAATAACAACCCCTAGTATGAAAAAATTAGTGACATGATTCTAAAATTCTCTCTTACCATTTCTAGATAGATTTGGAAGAGTAATCCCCCTAGATAGGTAATCAAATACCTATACATACTAGAGATATAATGTATTTTACTCCACACTATGGATGGAAGGAAGGTTAGTTTTGGTAAAGTAATTTTTATTAATCCTAAGAATAAGGACAAATAACTTAGATTCTTGGGATGAAGATAGGAACAAGGAGGCCAAGAAATCCATGGTATCTAGAAACTTATTTATTGATCGAAGAGTAACTAATATAGCATAATGCTTAAAAGTGGCTAGTAACTGATCAGATAAGGTCTTATACTTATGAATGGTATCATTCTTACATTAATATATTCCCTTAATCTGATTGACCACAAACTAGGAATGACTGTAGATATTAATTATTTTAATACCCAAGGCTAAAGTAGTTTGGAGACTTATGATCAAAGCCTCATAATATTCCATATTATTAGTGTAGTCAAAGTTAAGATTAAAGGATACAGGGATAGGTGTCCCCAAAGAGGGATTACGATAATCTAGATCCCCCACCATTCTTGCATTTTGATTCATCAAGAAAGAGAGTCATTTTATATTATGGATCTGTCTGAGATGTGGAGGCTATATATTCATCTAAGAATTTGAATTTCACTAGTTGATTATAAAAAAGATTATGGATCATCAATACTTTGACCTTTAACTAACATTTAATGTATAAAATCTAGATCAAATTCTACCAAAATCATAATCCATTTGGCTATTTGTTGATTTTGATAAGTCTTGGAGTGAATAAACTTCAAGGGAATGGTGTTTGTGATGACATAAGTTTTATGATTGAGAAGATAATGTTGTAGCTTAGTAGCGATAAATACCATAGCTAGACAGAACTCCTTTGTATGAGAATAATTTGGCTCATACTCAAGAAGTGTGTGATTTATATAGTAAACTGCTCACTCTTTACATTGCTCATCATAACAGGGAAGCATGGATCCAAAGCCATGATTAGTAGAATAAATATACAAAAAGAATGATTATCCTTATTTTATAGGAATGAGAGCTTATGGTGAGATAAGGTATCTCTTAAGATCTTTGTAATCCTCTTGAGAACTAGAGTCCCAAATAAAATGAATATCTTTCCTTAGAAGGTTATGGAATGGTTGACATTGATCAAATAGTTGGGATATAAAATGATGGATATATTTCAATGTACCTTACAAACTATGGATCTACTTAAGATTGAATGGGGGTGGAATTTCTAAGATGTATTTGATTTTGGTAGGGTCATTATATCCCATATATGGAGATAATAAATCCTAGATGTTTACCCATCAATACTCCAAAAATACATTTCTTATAATTCATACAAATATGGAATTGGATTAAGTGAGCAAAAATAACATTTATGATGGAAAGATGATATTTTATTAACTTTTATTTACCAAGGAGATCATCCATATAGTCCTCCATAATTTATGGATGATTTAATGGAAGATGTAGGTTATGGTTCTTTGATAAGTGGCGTGTGCATTATTTAGGCCAAATGTCATAATGTGATAGTAAAAGGTCCCCCAAGAAGTAATAAATGAAGTATTATGTTGATCTTCTAGTGTGATGAGGATATAATTATATCCAAATAAACCATCCATAAATAACAATAGTTCATGCCCAATGGTTAAATCCACTAACTGGTCAATATTATGGATAGGGAAATCATCCTTTAGATAAGCAAGATTAAGGTCTTAAAATTTAGTACAAAGGCAAAGTCCCCCTATAGGCTTGGTGATAGGTATGATGTTAGATACACTCTTAGGATAATCGATAGGTTAGATAAAGTTAATAAATAAGAGGAACTAAAACTCTTCTTTGACCAAGAGTGTAACATGAGGATGCATCTTCTAGAGCTTTTGATTTATATGTTTAGTATCAAAAAATGTGGAAATGTTATGGGTCATGATGGTAGGATCGATAACATAACTATCACTATAGGATCAAGTGAATGCTTTGCTATGATCTATTAGAAATGTATTAAAATTGTGGTACTCCTAGGAATGTAAGGATTTGCTAGTCTTAACTATTCATGGATTATCATGGGATCCTATTTTAACTTTTATGGTGGCCTCATTTAATAGACTAGAGTTTTTAGATAGAAGGGATTTATGAAGATGGGAGTTCTCTACACCTAAATGAGTTAAGATAGACTCATCACCCTAGCATTAACGAATAGGGATGGTAGGGAGATCCTTCCCTATCATTTCTAGGTTGGATAGGGCAATGGTTCTGACCTATCCATCATGATTATATTGGTAAAAGTAGAGTCTGTACAAAGATTTACCTCATGTAATGTATAATAAATCCTAACATAGAGACAATATTTCAAACATAATAATAATAATAATAATAATAATAATAATAATAATAATAATAATAATATTTTATTCATCTAGGACATTATAACTTTATAGGAATATCATTCTTATAATTATGGAGATTGTCTCTCTATCAAACTCTCACCCAAAACCCTATGAATAACACACACTAACAAACATACTATAAATGAATATAAATTTATCATAATATATTCAAATAACTAATCTAATAACTAACTCACCAAAATAATATTTATCTCTTGGTAAATACCGAATGTAATTGCTAATGTAAAAGCTAATCCCTAATAACCCCCCTAGTTTTACATGGTGCAAAAACATTCACACTCTAACCTATAGGATGTTCACCCCTGTTGCATTCCCTATTTGTCTCATGACCTTGATACAAAGAAAGTATGACTCTTGTGGTTCTAATTAGGTTTACCACAAACCTTGACATGAAAAATACCCATCAACTATTCAGCTCTGGTGGTTTTCTTGATCTACCACAAACCTTTTCAAGATCAATGAACTAACTTACATTGGTGATTTTGTCCTCTCACTATTTTCTCACATCAAGGAATTATGTTTTGAATTTGCACACAAATTACATTACTTTAACATGCATATGATTTTTTTCTTATTTTACAAACACATAATGGAAATTAAAAAACTCTCACCACACAATATGTCACCAAAACATCTTGGCCTTATTGTTGGTGACTAACAACATGCTCTAAAACCTCTAGAATTTGTTTCCTATGTCTTCTAGTAGGTGAAATTGTTCACTTATAAAGAATGTTGATGAAGCTCAGGTGCATGATTTTGTTGAAGAGAAATCCCCAGTTTGGACATATAACTCAGGACATCACATACAAGCAATAATGCATATGTAAGGTAATTTTTAATTTAGTTTTATAATTTTTGAAAATGATGACTCACTAAAAATATGTTTGACACAATGACTCAAAAAATGACCTAACTTTTTGATTTTTTACATTGACAACCAAACTAACAACCCAAAATGACTCATATAACTCACAAAGTTTAAAATTGTAATACTTATAAACAATAAAAATAAAAATTTATCTTTAAACATATGGTTATTAACAAGCCTATAAAGACTCAACTTCTAAGTAACAATAAATTCATAATAATAATCTCCTTACACTATGTGTGTAGTGGACACAATCAAATAATGTTTTCCAAATGACCACTTATTTACCCTATAGACACACTTCAAACTCATTAAATGTGTAGAGAATAAATATACACATATAAACCTAAACATACTTATTCAACCAAAATTGATACATAAATAAATAAATTTCTAAGAGACTATTACTATAAACTCTAATATGAGACACCCTATTTCCTATAGATATAAAAAGATATGAAATAATAGAAAAAAGTGGTGGAATGGGATACAATGGAACTAAAAATTGGTACAAGTTGTTAAAATTACACTCCAAATGTAGAGTAGAAGAGAGAACAAATTAGCAATGTATTGATATGAAGATATGATCCATCTGTATCCTTATCGTGGATCAGATCTAAATAATTATATAATGTAATAGGCAAAGAAAATGTAGTGATGGTGGATTTGATCATGTGGATAATATAGTTGTAAGGAATAATCCACATGTAGAGACAAATAATTTATTGAAGTAATCTACCACATAAAGTAGACCATTGAGAATTCTACTAGTTTGTATGATGACTGCAAATTAGAAGGTTCAATCTTTGATATAAAAAAGAGATCAATAGATATGTTTTAATGATGAATATAGAATTGGTGTAAATATTCTACATTAATCTTGACTCTCTCTTTTTTTGGTGTATCATGTAACTATATATCAGCTAAAAGGCTACAAAGGGTGTTATTTCTTTAACATTGAAAAATAATGCTACACAAATGCATTTGAAAACATGCAAACCAGGTATATGGGCATAATAGAAATTGATCAAATGATCATAGTGAAAATAATAATGGCATGTGGTAGTACATATGATTCTCTTATTGAATTTAATTCTACACATGTGACTACTAACAGTATGGGTGTCAGTAAACTCCGCATATGGCTGAGAGATCTTGTGTTGAGTGCTTAACCTATCTGTCTAGAAACAACCTGATTGGGAGAGTTGATCAAGAAAATAATATGAAACATATGATGGTGTAGGATGTATCTCTCTGAGAGAGTAAAATAAGACAAGATTAAATACATAAAATATAATATTACTTACACCTATCCAGTAATTATAAATAATAGCTCTCAAAGGGTCTCATAACTTAGGGCAAGTAATGAATTTGTAGGACTTCCCCCTCACAAATTTAATAGACCATTTCCATGATCTAAACCAAATATTGGTAAAAATAGATTTTATAGAAATATTTACCTCATGTACTATATAATAAATCCTAACATAGATATAATAATTTAATCACTATAATAATATTCTAAATATTTTATTCATCCGAGACATTAAAACTTTATAGGAATATCATTCCTATAATTATGGAGATTATCTCTCTATCAAAATATCACATAAATTCCTATGAATAACACACTAATAAATAGACTATCAATGAATATATTATTATAGCAATATATTTGAATAACCAATCTAATAATTAACTCACCAATATACTATTTACCTCTTGGTAAATATTTAATGTAACTACTAATGTAAAATCAAATACCTAATAGATGATAACTGATAAGTTATGTGGTAATTGCATTGACAAAAAAAATGTATAGAGGAATGGATACAATGTCATCAGTCAAAGGAGTCATGAATGGTGAGGATGGTGTATCCTCTTCAAGGATGTGAAGGAGAGTAACCTTCGAGGTAGATTTGGTATTTTTTATGAAATTGAGGCTATGATTTTCATGGGGTTTTTTAAAATCTCACAATGCAACCTCATATGGGCTTTGTTCATAACGTCCTATATTGAATCCCTACCAGGCACACCATTGTAGGTATGTATTTGTAAAATGGGGTGTATCAAGGAATGAAAAGTTTGATGTAAATAGTTTATCATGGATTGGGTTAGAAAATCCTAAAGAAGTCTAGTTAATTCCCCCATAGATCAAATGGGTGTAGAGGAAAGGTGGATCAAATAAAATAATTTCTTGCAAATTTCAATAATAATCCTATTTTTTATTTGAGCATCCATATTCATGTGGTATATGGAGAATATTGAGTGTCAGTAAATGATACTCTCTAATTGATAGCTACTAAAATGTGAAATCAATGGACTCCTTACCTATTCTTGATGCAGGGATTGTCATACTAGTTGATACATTATTAGATGATGATGCGGTAGCACATTACAATGAAATCAGGACCATTTTAGGTTGAAAGGAGAGGTTAAAAGTTTTGAACGGATGGGGATCAACTAAGAAGTTGTGGATTTTACCTTCATTTTTAAATTCAATACATCGATGTAAGGTATAGGGGATGAGTCACATAACACATATCTAGGTATGTCCTAAGAGAGTGTTGTATTGAAACTCCTCTTCTATTACATAAAATAGTTTGGGGAGGACATGTGTGCCTAATTGAATATGAAGGAATACCATTCCTAATGTAGGGGTGATGGTATCATTGAAGGCTCATAGAATGGTGGTGGATTAGGTTACAATTATCTTAGGTAGCTAGATTTGTTTAAACATGTGAGAGGAGATAATGTTTAAATTGGCACCATTATCAATCATGACTCATTTGATTTGAGTTTGATCAATTTGGGTAGTGATAAATAGTACAAGATCTTGGTTGTCAAGATGTAAGGGTGGCATTTTCAAATCATAGAATGCTATGGATAAGGTATTTTAAAGTGATCTAGTGAAATTTGATAAAGGTTGGGGTTCATTAATTTTTATCTTGATGGATCGTAAATATTTAATCATGGCCTCCTAGTGTTGTGGATAGTTATAGGTAAGTTTATATAGGGACATCTTGATTGAAAGATGATAAAAATGCTTTATAATAGATATTTGTATGAGTTCTAAAGTATTAATGTTTTTCACATTTACTAAAATATAAAGTTTAGGTTTAGGAATGCGCATTATTAGACTATCTATTATAGGAGCTGCTATTTTTTGTATAGTCACTTTAGCCTTTTCATGATTGTGGGTGTTATGATCCTGGGATTTATATTACATAACTATGTGAACTACATCTATTTGAAATAAAGGGGGATTGGATATGGTTTTAGAATCATCTACATATACAGGGAGAGATTGATAATGGGCTCTATCAAAGGTATTATCCTCTTTTAAAGTTCATTCTAGTACTATTGGTGGTAATGTGTTACTTTTTGAGTTATATGTAACCCTAGTAGTTTGACTATGGGGATGGTCATGATATGATGGCTCTATTAAGATATAGTCTTCTTATAATAAATTTTAGACCATGAATTTTAATTCATTACAACTTTTTATGTCATGAACCACTATTCAATGGTATGTGTATTTCTTATTTTCTCTATACCATGTTGGTTTCTTAATATGAGGGTTGACAAGCTTTATGGATGGTAGCATTATAAGGGACATCTAAAAAAGATGATATAGGATTTTAGATAAGACCCCTTTAATGTATATTACCTAGGATTTTAATTCCTATGAGGCACTAGTAAAGAAGAGGTATGTAACTTCAAACCTTGGCCTTTTAAACTAGCTATCTGAATGGTCCCTACTATAGGTAGTTTGTGTTTAAGATAAGTCCTTACACCTAAACCTTGTAGATAATAGGGGTTTAATGGGTTATCTATTGGAATGATCATGGTGGGAAGATCCAATTATGATCATGCATACTCTTTAGTGGAGGATTATATAATGGTAACTTTTAATATTGTTGAAGGATGGGGTCCTAGTACAGATGCTCTTGTCTGAATAGGTGGAAGTGATACTTTCCATTTTAAAAAATGCTTAGAGGTAGTGGGGATGTCCTATTTATGGATTTTAATCCTAATGGGAATATGCTATAAATATTTTCCTCTTGGGGCTTTGAGGTTTTTATTTTTGACATCTATGGATTTTCCCTTGATTTATTTAGGATTTAGTGCCTACTAAGTAATGGGGGAACTGGTCTTGAGCTATTTTGAGATAACATGATAGTTTCCTAAAGAAGTAATTAGATAGAGTGAACATTTATGCTAGATGTAGTAATTGAAATGATGTGAGGAAGTGTAAATTACAAAATGTCTAAGTAAACCTTATCTTTGATAGTCTTTTCCTCATTTAGTTCTTGAGCATTTTTAGATATGTCTTCCTCTAGTGGATCCCAAATAATGAGATCTCATAAAATGTAGGAAGTTTTTAGGATGTCTTCACATAGTTTGGATGGTTCAAAAGTGTCACCTATAAGGAGATTAGGAATAGGGGTACTATCAACTTCTTTAGGCAAAAGTTGGTCATGGATTGTATTAACTACATGGGTTTCATGTTTTCATGTATATCCTAAACTAGCCTATATGGAATTAGACATGGAGGCATGACTAGGGAATGGATTCCTCAATATATCTATAGACTAATTAGTAGGTGCATTACGGTTATCTATTTATAACTCCCCTTGATCTATAAGATTTTTATCAAACCCTTGAAATAATGACATATATTGACATCATGGCCTATTACATGGTGAAAGTTACAAAAGTCACTTTCCCTAAGCCAAGTAGGTTTATGGAAAGAATCATTGAGAGGTTTTACAAGAGGAAGCTTAATGAGAGATGAATTTAAGAGTTTATCTAAAATAGATGTGTAGGATTATCCTATAGGTGCATGTTATCATGTGGGAAATCATGTCAATGGCTTTTAGGATTGTGTTGTAAGGTGGATGGCTTAGATTTGTTTTTAGTTTGTGGTGGTGCTAAATTTATACCTAAAATATTAGAAATTTATTTGGTTTTATTATTTTTGTTGTTATTCCATTTAGAGGGTTTAGGTTTAAATTTTTTATTTCATAATTTAACCTTTCCTTATTCTAGGGATATGATTTCAAGTTTGTGGGCCATTAAAAAGGCCTCATCAAAGGTTTTAAAATATTGAACCTATAATGTTGATGAGATGTGTTGAGCACATGCTCTCATGAATAATTCAATTATATCAGGTTGCGTAAGGGAGATGGTGAGTTTATTGATGAGACTTGTCAATATAATGACAAAGTTAGTTATATATTCATCATCAAACTATTGGATGGCATAGAGGTCAATAATAATGACTTTTTTTGCAATATTAATACAAAGGTGTTCTAAGAATATTTGAGCTAGTTACCCAAAGGAGAATAGGGAATGTTATGGGATTGAGTTGTACCAATCTAGGGTAGGTCCAACTAATGACATAGGAAAATTCCTAAAAAGAAGAGCATCATAGTGTGTTATAAGGTAGCAAGCATGTCTAAATGATTGAAGGTATTGTTGATGATCCTAATTGTAATGAAACTTGGTAAACTTCAGAAGTTCTCATTGTGGAGGATAAAGCCTAATATGAATTGTTAAGTTAATAGGATCATTACAAATTTTCTCATAGGTGAGCATGTTTTTATGCCCTAAGGAAGAGGCTTCAAAATTATCCATCATGTTCATAAGGATGATCATGAGGTATAGTTTTGCATTGTATTTATAGATACCTCCCAAAACATTTTTTTATGGGAGTTGATATGTAAGAAGTTGAGTGGAAAAACTTGGGATAAGGGATAACCAACTGATGTGGTTATGATTGTTTGAGAGGCTACCATATATTATGAGGCATGTAAGGGGATATAAGTAGACCCAATAGATTAGATTGGCTATTGTACTAGGTGGTCAAAGGGACATATTATTGAGATGTTTGAATTACAGGGGCTTGTTGTATTGACTGCATTTGGGTACCTAAGAGTACACTGGTTTGGATAAGCTGAAGGATTGTTGGGATTGAGATGACTAGGTTTTAAAATGATGAGGTAATAGGCTAAGTATGTTTAGGCTAATGTGTGATGACATTCTGAGTTTGGGTAATGGTTGGGGATGGAACACTAGATATCACTAGAGGTGGGTTTCTTAAGTGTTGCATAGTAATAGTGTCAAAACTAGTAAGAGGAGCATTATTATGGGATGACATCATATTGGTGTTAAACCCTTCACCTTACTCTAAAATCATGCCATATGGGTTCCTAGAGAACTGTGTATGGGGATAAAGAGAGATGTGTATGGTTTAAGAGCTAAAATAATGGTTAAGTGTGATGGGGTTATTATCTAGTATAGTGGAAAATTAAGGATCACCCTAGGTATAGTACTGAGGAATGAATTCCCCCATGGGTTAGGGTAAGTAGGAGAGATAAGAAAATTTTCCATGGATGAGGATGAATTTGGGGCTTTTATTTTCTTCTATGACTATTGTCATATTAAAACCATGTGGCAATAAAGGAAAAAGTAAAAAAATAAAACAAAAAGCATGAAAAAGTTATTTTTTATTATCTCTTATTTAGTGAAGATGAAAATATTCACACATTAAAGATGTACCTCAATTTTTTTTACTTTTTAACTTTAAAGTGTGATAAAATAAAATAAAAAGGTTACCAAAAGTTTTAATAAGTAGAAATCTAAGCATGGTCTTAGTTTTTGTTTAGGATTGTAAATATTTCTATATTGGGATGAATACTTTCCCTCATATTGGGGCCTAAACCCTCACTTCACATACCATATCATAAGAGTGTCAGGTGCTTAGCTAAAATATATCAAAATACCAGGGTTTATACTTAGTCAGAGTATTGAGTTGGTTCTCTCCTTGATGGTGAAATCCAAGTGGGATAACTGAGAAGAAGTATACCACTAGGTGATGAAATCCATATTGTTTCCCTTATGTCAATTATTTTGATGAGTTTATTATGAATGTGGTTTGGTCTCTGTGTGAGAAAAGTGATAACTATGATAAATTAATTGCCTAGATTATTTTATATGAATCAACTAAGCAAGTAAAATGGATGCATATTCTTCTTTTTAACTTTTTTAAAAGGGAAAAACAATTTTAGATTTTATTTGAATGAATACAACAAAAAAACAAAGGGAGATAAAGAAAAATAAATTTAGAATGAACTTTAATAAGAAAGGTGAGACCTTAGGGGTTCCATCGGGCATGCCAAAATGTTTAACTAGTTTTTCATTTTTATTTAAATGAAATATTTCTTACTAAAAAATCAAATGAAGCATAGATCAAAAACACATATTCATCACTTGAAAAAAGGAGATCAGAAGATAACAGAGGAAAAGGAAATAAAGGAGGAAATGATCTCATTTTTCTCTTCCCTGATGAAGGCTGACAAAAACATCAACTTGAAAAGCCAGGCTGATATTCTACGAGTGATTCCTCCATTGATCTCGAAGGAGTAGAATAATATGTTATGTTCTATTCCCAAGGAGGAGGAAATCTTTAAAGCTGTTAGATCTTTAGGAGGAGAAAAAGCACCTGGACCAGATGGTTTCCCCATGTTTTTTTTCAAAAGCTCTGGAAACTTATAGGTAAGCATGTCAGCAATGCGGTGAAGGAGTTTTTTAGAGCTAAACAGATGCTGAAGGAAGTTAATGCCACTTTTATGTGCCTTATTCCAAAGAAGGTTGGAGCTGAACACCCTGATCAGTTCAGACTGATTAGCTTATGCAACTCCTTCTATAAGATAATTTCCAAAGTTCTAACGACCAGACTAATTCAAGTGATCCCTTCGTTAATAGCTGATCAGCAAAATGGATTCATTCTAGGCAGACAAATCCTTAAATCTGTTATAATGGTGCATGAGAATATTCACTCACTGTTTAGCTCAAACACAGAGGGGTTCCTAATGAAAGTGGATATAGCTAAAGCATATGACAGGGTGGATTGGCTATTCCTTTCAAAAAGCCTTATTGCCTTTGGCTTTGAACAAAGAGTGGTTGATATTATCAAACAGCTGATATCTACAACTTCTATAGCTGTGTTGGTAAATGGGAGTTCGTCTTAGTTTTTCAAACTGTCTAGGGGATTAAGACAGGGGGATCCTATCTCCCCTATTCTGTTTATTATCATGGCTGATAGTATGGGGCAATACCTAGGGGACTTAGTTCATAGAGGATTATTTAAAGGCCTGAAACCCTCTTCACATCCTTTAATATGTTCCCATGGTTAATTTGTTGATGATATTATTTTCATGGGACAGTCTGAAGTCACAGAAGCTAGAATTCTAAAGGAAGCTATAAATTTGTATTCCTCTACCTCTGGATAGCTGATTAACTGGAACAAAAGCACAGTATTCTTTACTAATACCCTAGTTTATAGATAGAACAAAATAGCAAGAATCCTAGAATGCTCTATAGGTTCTTTTCCCTCCTCTTACCTTGGTCTCCCTTTAGGGTCGAAAGCTCCTAAAGCTTTTTGGGAAGGACTTATTAACAAATTTAGTAAGAAATTGGCGAGATGGAAAGGCAGTCTTCTAAGCCAAGGTGGAAATCTCACACTCCTCAAAGCAAGTCTTCAAATCATACCTACGTATGCTTTGAGTCTTTTCAAAATCCCCACTAAATTTGCTGAAGCTATAGAAAAAATCTAGAGAAACTTTCTTTGGTCAGGTACTGAGGAGAAAAGGAGAATGCCTCTTATAGCATGGGATAACATTTGTAAACTTGTCAGGGATGGTGGACTTGGTATAAGTAAAATTAGAAGTATGAACACAACCCTCTTATCTAAACAGGAGTGGAGGGTTTATCAGGAAAATAATGAATGGAGTAAAATATGGAAGCACAAGTACTTATTTAAGGCAAAGTCTCTCCATGAATTCTTTACTACACCGGACATTTCTCATCCTTATACCATATGGGGGGCAGTCCTGGGAACAAAACATGTTTTAGAAGAAGGAAGCTCATGAAAAGTTGGCAATGGTAAAAAGGTGCAGTTCTGAGAAGATATTTGGTTAAGAGGAAAACCGTTACAGGAAGAAATCCAAGATAAAGATGTTATAGATAGATGCAAGCAAAGAGTGGGAATAACGGTTAACCAATACTGGCAGAACAACTCTTGGGTAAACCTCACTGACTATGATCAAGATCTCAAGGGTATTCAATTATCCCTAAATGTTATATCTCTATATTCTAACCATGAAGATAAAATTGTTTGGCACAATGAGCCAAGTGGATAGTTTAAAGTTTCTTCCATTTTCACTTCTAAGGGAAATGGTAGCAAATCATTATGGATGAGAGCCTGGATTAAGGGGCTCATTCCTAAAATCAAATTCTTTTTTTGGACCCTTCTCCAAAACTAAATATTGACTTTGGATAATTTACAGAAACATGGAATTAATATTGTAAACAAGTGTATTCTTTGTAAAAAAGACCTTGAAGATAGAGATCATCTGTTCGTGAATTGTTCCTTCAATTAGCTAGTTTGGACGGAGATTCTCAATTTGTGGGGTATTACATGGATTCACCACAAAAATGTGGAATTATCTCTCAAAAGCTGGTACTACCCCTCAAAGAATCCCAAAGCTCTTTTTTTATGGAAACTTACTCTTCCCCATATTTGGTGGGGAATATGGAAGGAAAGAAATAATCGAATCTTTAGAAATAAAGAACTTCCTAGATGGGTGGTAGGAAAGAGCATCATTAGAGCTTTAAAGTAGAATTTTTTATCTCAAAATAATCCAAGCTCAACTTTCCAAGTGGATAATCCCTTATGGATGGATAATCCTATTGGTAAACTTGATAATCCCAGATCAAGAGTTACTTGGAATGTTCCCCCTCAAGGATGGATTAAAGGTAAATTTGATGGTGCTACCAAAGGGAACCTGGGGAATGCAGGTTGTGGTGGAGTTTTGAGAAACCACATGGGAAAGGTAATTGATGTTGTTGCAATCCCCATTGGTAAATTGAATTGCCACATTGCCGAAGCTACAGCTGCCCTTCAGACTCTCAAAATAGATGTGGACTCAAGATATCCCAAATTGTGGCTTGAAGGGGACTCATTGAATATTATAAATATTCTTAACAATATAAATATTGTGTCTTGGACGATAGAGGATAAGGTAATGGAGATGAAAACATTAATAAAAAAATTTGAGGAAGTGATTATAACCCACACCTTTCATGAAGCCAATGGTGTTGCAGATTGGTTAGCTAATTGTGCAGTCTGGGTAGGTCATACAGTGAGGTGGCATGAAACATTAGAAAAGAATGAGGATTTGAGGGTGCTCATTCTTCATGATGTAACCCACATAAAGGAAGGAAAGATTGGAGTGTAATAGAAATAGAATGAGTAGGAGGAGTGGTACCATGGGGAAAGGACAACAATCATTAAAGAGGAAAGCCCTCAAGAGTGAGAAGTGGATCCTGAATAAGCACAAACAAAGCTGACCTCCCAATCAATTTGGTAGTAGGTGGGATCATTGTAAAGACCATAGCAATTGGGTTTCAAAGAAAACAAGAATGGCACGTGAAAGGAAGGGAGAACCCCAGAAATAGGAACCCAAGAGTTGTGATGAATGGAAAGAGAAACAAGAAGTCTGGAGAATTTTTCAAAAAGGAAAAGTTGCGAGTTATATGGAAAGACTCCATGGGTCAAAACCACATATCACTATGGCTTTTTTCAGAAATTGGACTGATGAAAGGGTCACCCTGCATGGTATCACAGTGAACTTAACAGAGGATTTTATAGCTGAGGTTACAGGGCTACCTACGGATGGACTTAAATTCTCTAAGCAGACTAGCATTTCGAATGAGGCCTTTTGTAAGTTCCCCAAAATAGATGAGGAAGAGCAAAAGCTGGTCAAGAACGGGGATTTCTATGAATTGGATCAGATTAAAGGGATATGGAGGGATGTCTTAAGCTGCATAAGGGAGTATTTCATCCTGGACGGAAGAAGTAAGTGAGTGCACAAATTCCACTTTGTCTTCCTTAACCATTTTAGGCACAAGGTAAGTTTGTCTTTTCCATTTTATCTTCGCTTCTCCTTGGTCCAAAGTTTATATGCTCATAGGAAAAAGGAAAATCACCCTATCCTACATGAAGGCCTTATTCTGCTAATTGAAGGCTATTGTAAGAATAATGCAATGGTAAAGCACCCCAAACAGGGGAAAAACAAGGAGTTAGGGAACAGAAAGAGTGATAGTGTAAATGGGAAAGGCAAAATCAAGCTCTCTAGTGCTAAAAAGTAGAATGTAGAAGAAGATACGGAATGGGAGAGAATTGTAAAAACCCAGGGAGGAAAACTTGGAGGAAGAAGAAGGAACTGAAAGCTGGGATACAAACTCTAATGAGGATGAAGAATGTCTTGAGAAGAATGAAAAAGATGATGTTAACATAGAAGAGGAGTCTGCAAATAGAACTGAAGATACGGAGGAAAATCAGAAAGTGTCAGAGGATGAATTTGCCTAGGATGGCCCTGTTGAGGACCCAGATTCAAAGAACGAAAAGGAAACTACAGGACAGGATGATAATCAAGATATGGATATGGAAATTCAAACTAGAATTAAAGAGCGGGAATAAAAGGGTCGAGAGGATATTTTTGAAGAAGCCAAGAACAGTCCCAATAAAAATTCTGAGGAAAGGAGAGGGAAAAAATAGAATGATGAAACACACACACCAATGACTTGGGTTAACTGCAAAGCAGAGGCATCTTCCCAATTTGATTCTTGGACGTGTAGGGAGATTATGGATATCAAAAGAAAAATGGAAACTATGGAAGATACCCTGAAAGCTGTATGGAACAAAATTAACAATATGGAAAATCAGATAAGAGAGATCCCAATCAAGATCAAAGCCTATGAGAATAACCTCTAGGAACTTATTAAGGACAATAGAATGAAAATGGAGGAAGTTACATCCAATATTTGTGCTGTTGCTGTCAATATTGGTAAAAGACCTAATGAGGAGACCAAAGCATTAGAGGGACCTAGCAAAAGGATGAGACAAAGTTCAAGAAAGATGATTACTCAAAAAGGAGCCATGCTGGCAGCAACCACTACCTAGGATACTATTATGAAAGGAAAAGAAACTATGAAAATGATATTGGAACTGGATGAATAATCTTGTTACTCTTACTGGTTATGAAATTGGTCCTGTTCTTTGTTTAATCCTTTGCCTTTGGTGTAACCAGATCTCTGCTAAATCTAGGTTTTGACCAATAGTCTTTCTGGTGGTTTCAGGTCCATTAAAAACCTATTTTTGCTACTTCCTTGTTGTAGTTTAGGCTTTGCCTGTGGTTTTGGATGATCTTTCTTTCTTTCCTTGTACTAGGGTTTTGGGGCCCCTTCAAAACCTGCTTTTTCCATAATATAAAAAAAAAAATCAAATGAAAGTAGGGTTTATGGTGAATACATATGGATTAGATGATGTTGTGCACCACCTTAAATCTAGTGACTTTGAGAGCTTCCTTTTGGTTGAGAAGAATGACCTGCACACATGTAAACATTTGACAAAAATGGATTAATAGATAATTGGGTGAGTTTCTTGGTTAGAAACTAATCTCAACAAGTTGTGAGCTTCCTATAATGGATGTTAGCTCACTTATTTACACAAGAAAGTGGATAAACAATATATGAAATTACAATATATAAAAGATATAATAAAAATGTTAATTAAGATTCAGTCCTTAATTAAGCTATCAATGTAAATGTAATATTCCTCCTAGTAAGCTAAAGTAAAGTCTATATCACCTTGTATGATAGCTAGTTGGTCTTCAGTGGTTTATAGAGAGGGTGAATAAATAATATCACAAATATCTAGCTCAAAATATATGTCACTCTCATCAGAAAAAAGGGTTGGGAAACAATAGGGAGATCTATTATACTGATTATGTCATGTACTAAGCATGTTAGAGTCATCTACATAGAAAGACCATATTCAAATGGTGGTAAATTAGTAAAGGATTATTGACATGGGTCTACGATTAAGGTCTCAGGTTATACAAATTAAACATAGCGGATTAATGTTGATCTTGATAGGATCTATGCCAATCTATAGAATTGATGCCAATTTAGAATGAATCAGCATCGATTCTCTTTGTGACTGAGCTTAATAAAAATAGAGAATAGATGAGATAGATTGGATGATGCAGACTAATTAATAAATATAGAGAGATGTAGATAATATTATCAATATTATGTAAATAGATAATTAGTATAAAAATTGATAGAAAATTATATAAATAAAACATGATTACTTACCTTCTATCTATTTTAAATAAGAATGAAGCTTCTCCACAAACATAAGAAGTTTTTTAGGATGGACATAGGATATCAATTGAATGTAATGAAATTTTAGTAGAGTGTCATTAAGGATGTCACTAATTCTCTAAGAAATATTGTAGTAATTCAAGGCTTTTAATTTCTAGGTCCAAAATGCAAAGGTTATCTAGGTATTTATGTATCGATTCCAAACTGAATAATCAACATTGATCACAAGAGAATCATCACTAATTCACCCAATTTGGAACCTTTATTTGAATCATGGATAAAATTGGCTTTGATACACATGGAGTTATTGGTATAAAACTCATACATGGGTAATGTGGTTAGTCCAGTTTATTACTTAGCTTATAAATGAATTTATGAGGTTAAGCGGGGTAGAAAGGTAATAATAAAGGCCACTTATTAAATTATAAATGGTAAATATACTAAACCTTATGATAGGAATTATTTAGGAGATTAAATAAAACTAAGGACCTATAACACCTAATTAATCATATATAGGGAAGTAAATTATAGTATATACACATCCTATATCCTTCATCAATCCAAAAACATGATTAATAACAACAACCAAGTCCAAAAATGGTATATTTTTTTTTCATTTCTCCATCAAGCTCTTTGTAATCTAGTAAGGACAATTTTCAAATGCTCAGTTCATGAAGGATAATAAGAGTGAGTTAAAATGATAGTATAAGAATATAGGTGCCCCTATTTACTAAATATTACATGAACTAATTTTATTTTATAGGGCATAAATTTATGAACCATCATTAAGAAGAAAAAGTGTTATAAACCCCTTATAAAACCCTAATAGCTTAATTTTAGGTAATATGATTGCATTTTTGAGATATTTATTGAAAATGGAAAGTTTTATGAGATATTTAGGGGAATAAATAACCCTCACATACCTTATTTAATCAATTTTCAATTCAAATAATGGGGAAAGGTGCAGGTATATGTTATAGGGTTGTAGGGTTGCAAGGGAGACAATCAACAAAGGGTTTTTTTAGGAGGTTTAAGTGATTGATTGAGGGTATAAAATAGTTTTTATTAGTATATTGGATCTTCCAATTTATATTTACAAATTAATTAGGTATTTATGCCTCATAAAAGTCAATAAAATGCCAAAAATTAGACCTAGAGTCATGTAGAAATGAGAAAATACAAGCTAGAAAGCACTAACAAGTACCTATTTCTAGTTTTACTAAGTGAAATATCATGAAATTTGACATGTGATTCTATTTTTATTTAATTTAATGTTTCTATGTGGTTTAAAATATGTAATATATCTTATGTGAGATAACATGGCAAAACATAGGTTTGTACCTTGAAGGAAATTAGGGTTCTTAACTAATTTTCTCATTAATGGAGTGTGAAATGAGTGTTTCAAACCTATAATTATTTTACATGTCTTAAAACATGTTTATATAATGAAAAATAATGCAAAATAGGTTGAAATAATTGAAAAACATCTCTAGGCAACCTTTTTATGAAAAATTATTGGATTTGAAACATATGCAGGTCATATGTGATATATTATAGAAAAATATAATTAATAATTACTATTATTAAATAATATAATTCATTTGTATTTTATTATTTATAAAATTTATGAATATTATCAATCACTTATTATGTTATTTGGAGCATTAGGGAATTTTATTCCTAGATATAGTGAGTTGTGTGGGGATCAATTTATGTGTGACTTAACTTCTAGTAACTTCTCCATTTCAAATGAGGGTTGAGGAATAATCATAGGAACCCATGGCTTTAATATTGGAATCTCTAAGGGGCATGGTTATCCCATTATCTATTATCTTTAGAACACAACTTTGTTCTCATGCATATATGTGTATTTGTTCATTAATATTTAATTTAATATATATTCAATGTTTTAACTTTCAGAATTTATATCATAAGTAAATATTTATTTATACATGTTTCATTGAATGTTTCCATGAATTAAGATACAACACTTAGTATCTACTTGAGAAAACCCACCATGGTTAACCTCAGGTATCACCTTCTATCCTTTTACTCTAGACATTCCATTATTAGAATAAAATGGGATAAAATGTACACATTCATTTTTGGTATTAGACACTGAAAAATGTTAGTTTTGATCAAGAATTATAAAATTGAATTATACATACATAAATGACTCACTTTTACATCTCCTTTGATCCATTCACTCATATATGGACCTAACCTTATTAAAATTTCAAAACTACTACATGCGGTTTACTTATTATCTACTTATAGAGACTACTATCATTTTTAGACTATCTCATAATTTCAAGTCATTATTCATGTTACTTGGATAATTCTAGAAAAAATGGATACTTTTTTGTTACATTAGAATTATCTATTTTTTAAAAACCATCCGATCAAATCTAGAAATAATTTTTCAAAATTGAATCCATCCCATGTGTTAGATTATACTTTTTTAATGTTAATTCAAAAGGAATTACACAAAGAGTCAAATTTATAAGCATATAAATCCCAAGACTTTTCATATATAGTAATAAATAACCTATCACCTATTTCATATTTTTCAATGATGTCATAGTGATGTCATGCAGGTCTCCAGGTGAGTGGATGAAGTGCCTTGATAGTCTAAGTGATAATGACAAAGTGTGCAATGTGCTTATCCTAGTTTTCTTGAAGGGGGCTTGGTTGATCTTTAGTTTTAGCATGGTTAGATATGTTCAAAGATGAGTATGGTGATTTAAATATATGTAAGGGGTCCCATATAATATCAAATATGATTTGAGTGCTTTTGTTCATGAGTAGATTTCATCTAGTTGATCATTGTTTTCATCTAGATATTATGGGTCTAGTGGTAGAAAATTAGAGTAGGCAGTTTGCTGACATCACCATTTCCATGTGTGTATGAGTCAATGGGAGTTGGTCATATGGTTATCATCAAATTTTTGCTTTTATATTATGTTATAAATATCAAGTCATGAAACTAAGCATGATAAAAGATATGCAAGTACAAATTTTGGCTCTTAGGTAGTTTGACAGTGTTTTCCCATACTCAAAAAAATTTACATGAGGCAAGAAAGATTTGAATAAGAATTTTTGTGATTTCATATCTTGAATTTGTGGAAATATCAGAACAATTTGATCATATGCGTTTGTTTGTTTTTTTGCCTAGTTTATATGCATTAAATTTTAGGTCATATGATGAAGTGCATCAAAATATATGCATGTATAAAGTTGGCCTTCCAAGCAGTTCTTAACATAGTTGGCTCTATGGAAATAAAATATGAGTGAGAAGATTAATGGAATTATATCTCACACACACAAATGTTCTAGGATAAGATTGATATATGGTTGGATTCTATTATGTGAGGAGATCATATGGTCCAAATTTTAGATCATGCATCTAATTGTAGCAAAAGTTATTGAGGTCCAAAGTTGGCCTTTTAGGAAGATTAAAATGGTTCCCATACTTACTAAATTTTGGAAGAGATAAATATGAGGATAAAATTAAGATCTAATTGTTCATGGGTGATCTTACAAATTGATATAACAATGTGTATCAAGTGAAAGAGGTCAAAGTGATAGTTACTTAATGATAGGTAGAGGTAAAGACTGAGCTATTTTTAAGATCTAATGGTGGGTGAGTGTTAATACTATCAAGGTAAATGGAGAATATTGAGTGAAATGAGTTAAAATAATTTAATTCCTAAACATAGATAAAGATCAATCTATCTATAGGAGATTGATAGAGCATGTTTATTCTATGATGTTAAGAAGAAGAGAGATGATGTCGAATGTTCAAAGTTTAACACTTGGGTAGTGGTGCAATGTGAATTAATTTTTGAAGAATATATATAGTTAATATTTAATATAATTAGTGAGGACACAAGATGATAACATGGTTACCAAAGTTTAACTATGACCTTTTGAGTTCAAATATTTGAATTTAACAAAGGAAAAACTAGTGTCTAGTTTTTGGACCATATCTTTCAATCTATGTAGAATTTTATCATGGTGTAAAAAGAGAATTTATAGAGAAATAAAAATAAAATATATAAATATAGATTTTAATTTATTATATTATGTATAATTAAATATATTTATATTAAAAATTGACTATGTGTTCATGTTTGCACTGTGACTTGAGAAGGATAATTGAGCTTGTGTTGATGTTGTTTTGATGTTTCATGATGACTTAGCTATTGAAGAGTGTTTTAGACTCCATGAGGATAAATTTTGGGTCTTCTTAGGTGTGATCAATCTATCTTGAGTATTAATAAATCTTAATAATTTTATTGTGTGTTCGTTCATGTCATCCATATAAATAAGGCTAATGTTTGAGTTCATTGAGCTTACAAAGATGTGTGTAATGATGAATATGATCATTTCAAGATGATTAAGGGGTCATGTAGAGTGGACCTACGCATTTTCAAGTTGTATTATGTTTTTATTTTTCATTTTATTGTGTTAATGGGGTGAATAGGTCTCCATGAGACCTATAAGGGCTACAAGGTCCTAATTGAAAGGTATAGCTACTTAAATGTGACCCATAGGTGTTATGGCCAACTTATGTGGATGGTATTGAGTTGTGTATTAATGAGTTAGATTTCATAAGGGTTAAGGTATGCCTATTTCATGAAAAAAATGGTGATGATCATGAATTCTCTATAAATAATGAAACTAAATGTGATGGTTTCCAGACTTATAAGATGTGTGTGTATGTGAAAGTTGTGAAATGAAAGAGAAAGAGAGCACCCATTACATGAGTTGATGAGTAGACCAAATTAAATATTATGTGTTTTAATTTTAGGTCATGTTTTTGATGTCATAGTAGTGGTTTTTCAAATTGAGTATGAGTGAAGAGGTCTAGGATAATCCAAAAGGTGGCTTTGGATGCTTTGAGTGTGCAAAGTTGAAGAGAGTTAGTATAATTTGTATCTTCATCAGATTAGTAGATAATAAATGTTCAATATATGTTTTGTACATAGGTGTTTTTATGTTTTCTTAACATCTAAGGGGTTACAACCTCCTTTCAAGGTGAAACTTGTTAAAGGTCAAGTTGTTATGGTAGCTCAGCTACATAGGTGTAGTAGCTCTTTGTGGGATTATAGTCTCACTAAAATAATGGATGGTATTTCCTTGATCAGTTGCATCTAGTCTAAATTATTTCTTATTATTATAGGATAGCAGTCTAATTACAAGTTATAGTGGCTTTTTTCCCCCAAGAGGGTTTCCCACATATGTCATGTTTTGTGTGTTTGATCTTGCATTATCTCTCTTATTCATTTTTATGAATGATGTTTATGCTTCATGAATGTTTATGTTAATTAATTAAGACTTGAAAGGGTTGAAATTAAAGATGAATTATCTAGGCTGACTAATTTATCTACCCCCCTCTTAGTGATTGTACCTCTAACAATTGGTTAGATTAGGTCCTTTGGTAAATGCTTGACATATTGAAAGTGATCCAAGATACAATATGGGTTGTCATCAATAAGGTCTCTCTACTAAGCAAGAATCTATGTTCAATTGATCCAATTATGATTTTTAGAGTGAAAGGATGAGGACATACATTATGTACCTTGGGTTTGACATTTAGAAATTAGGTATGGATGGTTAATCTACACCTGTTATTCCTCCATCTAGTGTTGTATATAAAAAGTTGTTTGAGAATAATTCTAAGGTAATGAATGTTATCACTTGTGGTATTTTAGAGACTGAATACACCAAGTTAATCCCTTGTACATCTTTGATGGAAATGTGGTATAAATTTTAGAGTATGTATGAAGGAAACTCAAAACTTAAGTTGTTCTAGTTACAAAATCATCAAAGATAATTTGAGAGTCTCAAGATGAAGGAAGAAGATTCTATGGTGTCTTTTCTACATAATGTTTATGAGATTGTGAAAATCATCAAAGGTCTTGTAGAGAACCTTGAAAAGGATACTATAGCTCAAAAGGTGTTAAGGTCCCTCTCACTCAAGTTTGATCTTAAAGTATCTATTATAGAATAAAGTCATGATCTTAATCAATTGAAGTTGGATGAATTACATGGCATCCTTACTACCTATGAGATGAGGAATAATGATGATATACCATCCAAGAAGGAAGCAACATTAGAGTTATATATGAAGCCTAAGAATAATTTCTAAGGTAATAAACCCAAGGAGGATGACATTTATGATATTTATGATTATGAATTGATTACTTTGTTTATAAGGAAATTGAAAATAGACTTAGGCAATTATAAGGGTAAACTACTCTTCAAATTATTCAATTGTGGAAAGATATGACACTTTAATAGAAATTCCCCTCATAAGCATGATGATGAAGACCATGATGAAGACAAGAAGACATATAGGAAGAAAGGATTCAAAAATTATGACAATAATAAGTTCTTTAAGAACAAGAAGAGTCTCTACACCAATAAATATTATAGCTCACAAATGAGAGTGAAGATAGTGACTCTAAGTGTGATCATGAAGATGATGGTCCTATTTAGGATGAATCCCTCTTCATGGTTGAGGAAGGAATTTTCTCACATAAAAAAGAGTATACTTGGAGTGATTTATATGATGATGAAGATGAGGTGGACTATGAGACTGCATTATCAAAAGCTCTTAAAGAACTAAAGATTGAGAATAAGATTAACAATAAGATGAATTCATAAATCAATGATTATGGAGAGCAATTCAGTGTGTATGAAGTAAGAATGAATGAAGACACTAAGGATCATGAATATATATTCAAACATCTCAGTTGTCAATTAAAAGTCCTTTCTACAAGCCTGAAATCTAAAGAAGATGAATGTTTAAGGTGTGTAATTGAAAATGAGTCATTGAAATTTGAGTTAGAGAAGACATTTAATAAGGTGAAATCATTTGTGATATTTGAAAAGATCTCAAGTGATCTAGACAATATTTTGAGTGGTAAAAATCATTCTAGTGGTAGAACTAGTCTTGGATATGTTGAAGAACAAAATAATGTAACTCAAAACAAGATGAAGACTAATGTGAAAAAGGAAGATCATACTTTGAAGATAAATCATTAGACAAGGAATTAGAGTGCTAGAAGAATGAAGACAAATTAGATTAGATAGCCAAATTCCATGAAGTATACAAGTTTTAATGGTTACTATTACACATGTAATCAATTTGGGAATGAAGGTATAAAATGAAAAAGAACTGTTAAGAATAAGTTTGCATGTAACTATGATGGGGGTCATTAGTCAAAAGGTGTGAACAAAGTTAAGTGCTTCAACTATCTTGATGTGGGACACTTTACAAACCATTGTCCACATAATATTAGACAAGGTGAGTCCTCTTCAAAAAGAGGAGGTTATTTCAATTATCATTACATAAGACACATTGCAAGTTTATATCCAAATAAGGTAAGACAAACCAAGTTTCTATCAAGCAGTATTGTTTTCACAATTGTGAGAAGATTGGCCACATTCCTAAGTTCTACAAGCAAAAGCCTTTAAGTCAAAATAAGTTCAATAATCCTCCCAGAGTACAATGAAGAAGATAAGTTAACTCATGGAAACCAAAGGTGGTAATTTTGATGCATGTTGAGACTATAAGTCCATGTAATTTGTTTGCTATGGTGGATATGGTTACAAAAGGTGAAGAGTGCCAAAGGCTCTCATTATTTGTTCGTGTTGTGAATGAAGAGACTAATCTCAAGGAGAATAACAAGGTACTAGTTGAGACTAGTTCTGAGATGTGATCTAAGTGAACATCCTACCATTAATGAGCATCTATAATGAAAATAACATTAATTAGTAGTGCCTAGTGATGAGGTTCCTAACTTTAACATGGATTATTCAGATGAAAAGGTATGCCATGAATATATGTTGTCTCCATGTATTATCAATTCAATCTTAGAAGAGAAGGAAAATGGTGTAGTGGTTGAGTAAGGTGCTTCTCTTAAGCCTAAGAAGAATAATAATAAATAAAAGTATCAGATGATGAAGAAGGAAAATGAATATGAGGAGTTCTGGGCAACTCCTACTTTTAGATCATTTTAGAACATTATGAAAGTAGGGTGTCTCTGCCTATGCTTCTTAGGAGACATCTTTTAGACACCACGGTTTGAGATTTATTGAACATCCTAAGGTAAATCATTCAAAGACAAAATTTATCCAAGGAAAAGATCTAGATAAAATAAAAGTCAATGATAGAAGACCATTGGTTCAAAAAAAAGATGATAATGATGAGTGGAATAGTACATATTATTATGATTTCCAAGATACCAATAATGAATCCAAATATTTAGAGTCATATTTGAAATCATTCCATCATGCTTCAAAATCATGCATGATTCCTTTGTTTGATACAAGACACCATGATAGGGAGTCTCTCATGAGAATAATCAATTAGTATCATTTTTTCTAAATATTTATTGTACATAGCTTCCTTTCACTTACTTGTACATATTTTCTCAACCTTCTTGTACATAATTTTTCAAATTACATATATATAGCTTCTTTTCAAATTAGTTTACATAATCTCCTTATGATTGATTATACATAGCTTATTTTCAAAATAAAATAAAATTCAAATATGTCAAAATCCAAAAATATTCAAATAAATCAAAAACACCAAAAAAATTTCAATTGTATGCATTATCCATGCTTTACATTTATATTATTATGTTAGACTTACATTTTATTATTCTATTTATTATTTGTCAATTTATCTACATTGCCATACTTCATTTGATCTTATTTGTGTGTAGGGACATCCATATCCATGATTTCTTCACTCCACCTAATTAGGGGGACTCCTACTTCTACATTAGAGATATAAATCAATAGATTTACCCCTTGGAGGAATTTCTACATGACTACACCATTCAGGTTATGTCATTCCTACACCACACACTCTAGTTATCATGTTGATGTACATTACTTACTAGCTTACACATATTACTCTATCAACACTCACTAGTCTATATCACTTGTGTATTTCTTAGCATATACCTAGTTTTGTACTCCATATATTTCATAATTTCACTTCTTGATTAGATTAACTAGAAGCAATTATTTCCAACATATTTATATGCCTTCCCATCTTGCTTTGCATAGTTAGATGTGATTGCATTTCATAGTTCCTATTTTGTCTCCTATATGTGCCATAGGTCATTTTCCAATGTCCTTTTCTTCTATTATTTTGTGTGCCTTAGGAATCTTTCCAATGTCCTTTACCTATACTCATCTATTCCCTTGTGGCCCTTGTGCCAACTTTGCTTGTTTTTAATTATGTGTATGTGGAATTTGAACATGCCTTATATACTTTATTTCCAATTTGAGTGGCATGTTCCTATGTCCCTTATGTTTTTGGCCCCTTGGCCACTCTTTTATGTTTTTTATTCTATTATTATGTGTGCTTTACAACATTTACCAATGCTCTTTTCCTATACTCTTCTATGTGATTGTGGCCCTTCTTCCAACCTTGCTTGTTCTTAATTGTATGTGTATGTGGGATTTGAACATGCCTTTTATGCTTGATTTATAGTTTGAGTGGCATGTGCCCATGTCCCTTATTTACTTTTCCCCTTGGCTACCATTGTATACTTCTTTCTTCTTGCCTTATGTTCTTGTTTGCTTGTTGGTTCTCATTGTTTGCAATGTCATGATCCACATCATGCATTATCTTGCTTTCTTGGATGCCATGATGGACATCATGCTCCATCCCTATTTGAAAACTAACAACTGGTAACTAAAACATATAGCTTCAATTCAATACATTACACATGATATTACATTATTATAAATATCTAGGCATACCCTTGTTAATCTAACAATCTCTCTTACAAACTATGTTATATCTTGAGACATCATTTTGATTATCATTGTTATATCATGTATTTCACATCATAACACACTTGCAGGACTATTTCTTCTAAGGATAGTCATTGTAGGGTCTTCATTACTATCCTTAAAAGAGGGGGAAACAAATAGGGGTTTTGTCATATAGATCAGAACTCCTACTGATTGAAAAATAAGTTTTCAAAACACTCAGAATAGTAATCAAAACCCAAACCAAGTAGAATAAACCAAAAACTAGTGACGATTATAGAATGGTCATGAGTTTTAGAAAAATATAATGGCACCAGACATGGAAAATAACACTAAATAATAGGATGTCTTATTTTTGGTAATTTTGTCCAAATAACAAAAAACCTAAATTTTATATAAATAGGTAGAAAGGTTAGCACAACTATAGTTTTTTTAGATATACATCAGTCTAGATTTAGTAGTTTTAGTATAGGTATCTTAAATAATCCATATATAGGGAGCATCATGCATGAAATGATGTATCTTGATTCTAGTTTTAGACTGGGTAGTTGGTATAACTTCTAGATCAAAATCTATATTACAAATACCAATGATTGGGGGCAATGTGCATGGCACATTTGACTTCTTTTCTTTTTGAGTTTAGTATCTTACCTAGGCATTCTTAGTAGTTATGTGACTTACTCCATCTATAGCTAGTTGACATCATTTTAGAGTGGTTTTCATACAATTATAACCTCTACACTCCCGAGTGGCTTTCACATAAGCCTAATTTCTAGTTTCAGAGTGTCATTTTTACAATATTAATCTCCTCCTTCTAGATTTGGCCAAGATTGGCCTAGTTTCCAATACACATTCAGTTATCCACACCACATTTTCAAATTATAAAGCATTCATGGGATTCAAGAACCATTTTATATGATACACATTCATACTGGTATCAATTCATAGCTTCACTTCATGGGGCAATGATGGATCCAAAGGAATAGCTAGCCTTTGTATTCTTGAGACACCTACATAGAGGGATTGGACACATAGTCCAAATATTGATTAACACACACATGATCACCTAACTTCACTTAGTAGGTGATGATGAAGCCAAAGGACTAATATTTTCATTCTTGAGCCACTCTTAAAGAGTTTATTACTTATCTCCATTCATGATATTACTCTTAGTGCTACACATACCCAACATTACTCAACATCATCTAACATCACTCAACATCATAATAAGTTTTGTATTGGTCCACATACTTGGTGAGGTGTTTTCATTCCTTTCTCTTCCTCTCTTTCTTACCTAGCGTTTATACATTCTTATTTTAGATATAGTGTATCTAGTAAGAACTGATCTACTCTATATTTTTTCTATTAGATTTACACTTCATGATGTGCTCTCTCTATCCACACCCAACATTAGATAGCTCTATGGGCTTCACCTTTGTAGGTATTTTTAGGTATGCTTTCCATTTTTCCTTTATCCTAGTATTTCACCCTATTGCATCATTAAAATAAAGGTGGGGAAATGTAGTCATATAAAATGTCAAAATTGGTAGCTTGAGTCTGGTTTATGACACCCAACCCATAGGTTTTTATTACATGATCTCATAACCCTTCTATCCACCTTTTCATTGATTATAAATCATACATAGACTTTCATAACCTCATTATATCTTATCCAAGCTCTATTTTCCATGCTTATTCCATCCCCCAAGTCTCAAGCTTATAATATGGGAGTGTTGGGATTGGACTATACCACTGAAACCTAGGGTGTCCCATTTCCAATGCTCATATCCAATTGTGTTTTGAGCCTAGGTGGCCATTTCTTCATAATTACTCTTCTTCATTATGTCATCCTAGCATGAATTAATTTAACCCATGACCAATACATGTCTATAAAATCCCATTTAAAGTTCATTTATAAAGGGTTGACAAATATTAAAAAATCAAGCAAAGAATACAAGTAAGACCACTAAGTAAAATTTCCTTATTCTCTATATATGGCCATATAATATAGATACTAACATATTCAAATCTTCACACTAGTCCCTAGCCACCTCAAGCACACTATTAAAAAAATCACATCATGTGGGAGAACTACATATGGCTTGATCCCTCTTTGTAGTATTAGTATGTAGGCAATGTGCCCACACAAGGGGTGTGGATACATGATCACTGCATATTAAAAACACTAACCCCCCTCTTTCTCAATTTTCATTTAAACATACTAAAGGTCTAGTGTTGGATATTAAATTAACTCTATAAGGAGCTCTGTTGATAGTCAAGATTGGAAATTTCATAGGCAGACTAATACATGGATAACAGACAAAAATTAGAAAAATCTAATCTATATGACCAATTTAGATCATAGTGGTAGGACCTATACTATAGTGATAGACCGTAAACTGTCTTGTTTTTTATGTTTCTATCCTTTTTTTGAATGAAAGCTACATCTTGATTCATGACACTGTCCCAGTCCTGCATAGTTACTATCAACCTCTATCTTAGTTATATCAGCATAGTTTTAAGATAAGTTATATTTCTCCTCTTTCATTACTATTTTTAGAAAGCTAATAAATTCAAATAAACTATACAAATTAGTACTCTATTTATTGTAATATTATTTACTAATTTTACTATTATAGACCCTTAACTAAATTATGAATAATACTCAAATATTCCAAAAATAGTTAAATCAGTAAGGTTAAAACAAAACCATGAATAAATGGGCCAATTTCATTAGGTATAGATGATCTTTAAATTCTATTAAAGTAAAAATTATCAATCTTATACCATTAAGTTTCAAAATAATCACAAGGGTCCATATTCTTCTAAAATGGGGGTATGTTGACCTCAATAAATGACAACTTCTAGGGGAAATATAGAAATATATTAAAATTTAGAGACTTTGGTTTAGACAAACAACTAGGTCATTTATCCTACTTGACTAATGCCATTATCAATATCAATTCATAGTTGAAACAAACCTTACACATGTAGAATTAGGATCAAACATCAAGACATAACCATGATGTGTGTGTTATTTAATTACACTTACTATTTGCCATGGGATTCTAGGGACACCTTATAGGTTTCATACCTTTAATCATTAACATGGACTTGGATTATGAGTAGATATTCATTAAAAACCATGCTTCTAGTTTGGGGAAGGCTTGGGCATTACTCTACTACCAACTAGGCATCCATAGCCCTAATAAAGATGCCTTTAACTCAACTCATGATCTTGCTTCATTACCAATCAAACATCTATATCCCTAATGGAGATTATTAGAATCACCTTTGCTTGAGAAGCTTTTAATTTTAAAATAATTTCTTATTTTTTCTATTTTTGGGTCTTTTAGTCTTTCAAAAAAGGTTTGAAACTAGGGTAGCCATTTTTAAGGATTTGGCCAAGTGTTAGATCCTTAGATAATCACCTATGATTTAAATATTTATCTGAAGAAAGAATGTTTGTTAAGTGAAGGCATGACTGTACCTTAATGGATTGATCTTTCATTCTATATGTGTAATTCTTCTTAAAATTAGGTTTAGGTCAAGATAATGTTTAAGGTCTTACAGAATGGTTAACACATTTTTGGGTCCTTACTAGTTTGTGCAAATCATAACATCAAGCTCCCATTTCAAATCCATGGTCAACATATGTATGAGGTATATATTAGAATTTATAAACTTCTAGATTTTCAAGAAAACTAAGGAACATAGAGAAAAAGGCTATCCAAAAGGACTTACTAGAAGCAAGAAACAGAGCAACAAGAAACAAACACACAATAGAAAGTAAAAAAGTAGGAATAAAAAGGGAAGCAAAAAAATATATACATACTTATGTACAAATAAGGGACATGAAGAAAGCTAAAGGCAACTAAATAGCATACCTATATTGACTCTAATTATCTTATAGATTTACTCCATGAAGATCTTGGGAGGAACAACAGAGAAATAGTGCTTGAGATAATGCCCATTAGTGGGTAGTGTGATTTTTGCTCCATGTACATATTTGAGTCTAAAGGTGTTATCTTTACATGTATCTAAAATATTATAGGGGCCAATCCATAGAGGTATGAACCTACCATGTTTGCCCTTGGGTTCAAGTGCTTTATCACAAAGAAGAACTAAGTCTCCTTATCTGAACACCTTGATCTTTGATCTCTTACTTATCAAACCAAATTTTCACCATATTTGTTGGGGATCAACCAACAATAGATTACACTTGTGAAAGCAATAAACATGGAAATAAATTAGATAGACAAGTAACTAGAATGATAAATAGCAAGAACACGAGATACAAGAAACCACCCTGAAAACTTGTATTAACAAACTCTTTACAAAAGGAATACAATTGAAGAAACTTCTTTCTTCCACACCTCTCCTAGATGTATAGATCTCTCACTAGATCTCTATTCCTCAAGAGCTCTCTCTCTCAAGAAAAATCAACTCCAACAAAATTGGATTGATTTAATTTTGTATTGTTCTTCAACATACCAATTCTACAATAATTCACACAAAGCTAAGAAGATCTAATTCCACATATAGAATTAGGAGACTTGAGCATGCACTTACAACAAGTAGTTAAGCCTCTTGAACAAGGGATCTAAAAATAATATTGCTAATAATAGAGATGCGAGCTTAAGACTATAACTTAAACTCATCATGCAAACACTCGCTTTTGTCTTCAGAAATAGCTTTCTGGACGCACAGGTAACTGACGTCAGTTCCTGCTGCTTGCCTGTGACCGCCGCTGGCTGTCCTACTGCCGACATCAACATCTCTCCAATTGCATCTAACCGACGTCGATCACTCCTGACCGATGCTGGTGTCTGTGTAGACCTGAGCCTGTTAAAGTGTGCTCCTTGGTGAAGCTTTTAGCTCCACACCCTAACAATCTCCCACTTGGAGATAAATAGCTACACCAGTACCTATACAACAACATCTTCTAGCTCCTCCATCTTCAGCTCAATCATGAAGACCAATAGAAGTTGAATGAAGATTCAACTTCTCCTTTGTAATTGGCTTGGTTAACATATCAACAGGATTCCTATTTGTATGGATCTTCTCCAGCTTCAGCTCACCATCTTCCAATACTTGTCGTATGAAGTGATACCTTAGCTATATGTGCTTTGTTCTTGAATCAAAGGCTGAATTCTTAGCCAAATGGATTGCACTCTGACTGTCACTATACAATCTGCAACTCTCATGCTCCCTACCAAGCTCATCCATGAACCGTGTCATCCATATCATCTCTTTCCTAGCCTCTGTGGCTTCAATATACTCTGCTTCTGTAGTTGACAAGGCAACAACCTTCTGTAACTTAGATATCCAGCTAACCACCATTCCACCTACAGTGAAAACATAACCTGTAGTGCTCCTCCTGCCATCCAAATCACTTGCCATATCTAAATCTACATAACCATGTAGAGAAGTATCTAAACCTCCATAGCACAAGTGCCTACTGTTGGTTCCTCTCAGATATCTAAGGATCCACTGAACTGCTTTCCAGTGTTCCTTACCTGGATTAGCCATATACTTACTTACCACTCCCACTGCTTGGGTAATATCTGGTCTAGTACACACCATTGCATACATCAAACTCCCTACTACGAAAGAATATGGAACCTTACTCATGTACTTTACCTCATCATATGAATTAGGACATTGTTCTTTACTCAACTTAAAATGTCCAGCCAAAGGTGTGCTTACCGGTTTAGCATCATGCATATTGAACCGTTTCAACACCTTGCCCACATAATCTTCTTGAGACAGTATCAACCTATGATTTTTTCTGTCTCTCTTAATGCTCATGCCAAGGATTTTCTTTGCTGCTCCCAAATCCTTCATAGCAAACGTTTGAGCTAATTTCACCTTAAGCTCAGAGATATCCTGCATGTGAGATCCTGCAACCAACATATCATCTACATACAACAATAGAATAATATATCTACCATTATCAAATCTCTTGAAATACATGTAATGGTCAGATTGACACCTACTGTAGCCATGCTCAGTCATAAACTCATCAAATTTTAAATACCATTGCCTAAGAGCTTGCTTGAGGCCATACAAGCTTTTCTTCAATCTGCACACTAACTTCTCCTTACCCTTGACCTCAAATCCTTCTGGCTGTTCCATATATATTTCCTCATCCAAATCTCCATGAAGAAATGTTGTCTTAACATCTAGCTGCTCAAGATGTAAATCCTCAAAAGCAACCAAAGACAATACAACCCTTATAGAAGTCATTTTAACAATACGAGAAAAAATCTCACCAAAGTCAATACCTAGCTTTTGTGTAAATCCTTTTACCACCAATCTGGCCTTATATCTCATCTGTCCATTCTCACCTTCTTTCAACTTGTAGGTCCATCTGTTCTTTAGTGTTCTCTTACCTGCTGGCAATTCAACCAAATCCCATGTTTGGTTCTCTCTTAAGGACTCCAACTCCTCAACCATGCCACGCTCCCACTGACTCTTGGACTCCACCTATATTGCTTCTTCAAAAGTCTCTGGTTCTCCACCATCAGTTAGCAATAAATAGAATAAAGAAGGAGAATATCTAATTGGAGGCTTACTCACCCTTTCTGACCTCCTGATGGGTGTCTGAGACTTGTTCACAACACGTTGTCCACCCAAATTCTCTGACAGTGACTGACCTCGGTCACCTCCAGACCTGTTATTAGCCGACGCCGGTTCTGTCTGACCAATGTCAGTGCCTGTCCTACCAACGTCAGTCTCTATACTATCGATGTCAGTTCCTACTCTGCCAATGTCGATCTCTGTGTTTTCCTGCAAGTGATTATTTCTTTTTCTCGTGAGCTCATATTGGACTTTCACCTCATCCAATTCACCATTGCTCTGCTCAGATTGATTCAGCTTCCTTAGCTAATCACAATACATCACTCTTTCATTGAAAACAACATCATGGCTCCTAACTACCTTGTTAGTTTCTAGATTCCATAATCTGTAACCAAAATCATCTGAGCCATAGCCAATAAATGTGCACCTCATAGACTTAGCATCAAGCTTCTTTCTATTTTCCTTATCTATGTGCACAAAGGCTTCACAACCAAAAATAATGAGATATGAGAGATCAACCTTTTTACCTGTCCATGCCTCTTCTAGAATACCACCATCTAGGGCTTCAGAGGGTCCTTTGTTAATTAGGTATACTACAGTGTCAACAGCTTGTGCCCAAAACTGTAAGGGCAAACCGGCATGCAATCTCATACATCTTGCACGCTCCATTATTATCCTGTTCATCCTTTCAGCAATTCCATTTTGCTGAGGTGTCCTTGGAACCATCTTTTGCCTATGGATTCCATGCATATAACAATAATCTCTGAACTTATAACTGCAGAACTCACCGCCATTGTCAGATCTCAGGCACTTCAATCTTTTACCTGTTTCATTCTCAACCATAGCTTTCCAAATCTTAAAAGTCTCAAATACATCAGATTTTCTCCTAATACAATAGATCCATACCTTCTTTGTAGCATCATCTATGAAAGATACATAGTACTGTAATCCTCCAATGGAAGCAACCTGAGCCGATCGCCACACGTCTGTGTGAACAAGCTGCAACTTATGCCTCTTCTTAGTAGACCCAGTCTTGAGAAAACTAACCCTTTTCTATTTTCCAAATACACAGTGCTCACAAAACTCTAGATCTATGCCTTTTAAATCTAAAAGCATACCTTTGGACTTAAGAATTGACATCCCCTTCTCACTCATGTGGCCAAGCCTTGAGTGCCATAATTTAGCATCCACATCTGAGGTAGATAATACAGAAGGAGATTTGTTAGTAACAGAATTACATAAATAGAGAGTACCTTCTCTCTTACCTCTGGCCATAACAAGTGCACCCTTGGTCACCTTCCAAGATTCTGCTGTGAGAGTTACTGTACAACCCTCATCCCCTAACTTTCCTGCAGAAATCAAATTTCTCTTCAAGCTAGGAACATGCATCACATCTCTCAACACCCATGTGTTTTTATTCTGCATCTTCAGCTGCACTTTACCTTTGCCAATTATTTTATAGGGCTCATCATCCCCTAGATACACTATTCCAAAATCTCCATGGATATAGTCACTAAAATATTCCCTGTTAGGGGTAGCATGAAAAGATGCACTAGAATCTAACACCCAAGATTCTATATTATTATGCAGAGAGAAAATTAAAGCATCTTGTGTAATACCTGCAACCTTGGCTTCTTCCTTTCCTTCGTGTTGATTGTCCTCCTTAGGCTTTGACCAACAATCTCTGCTTATGTACCCCATCTTTCCACAATTCCAGCATTGTGGCCTTCTACCATTTCTGGATTTAGATCTACCTTTCCCCTTAGATTTGGATCTTGATCTGCCTTTCTTGCTCTTCTCTTTCTACCTCCCCCTGCTCTCAAAACTTAAAGTGTTCCCAGATGTCTCTTCTGTGCTTTTCCTATGTATTTCCTCATTCAAGATAACACTAACAACATCCTCTACTTTCAAAATATTTGATGCAGATGCAATATTACTTACTGCCATTACTAAGCCATGCCAGCTTTTAGGCAAAGAACATAATATTAAAAGAGCTTTTATTTCATCATCAAACACTATATTAACTGAACTTAATTGATTCACAATTCCATTGAAATCATTCAGATGAGTAGAAACAGATCCACCTTCATTCATATGCAAATTAAATAACTGCTTCATAAGATATACCTTATTAGAAGCTGAGGTTTTTTCATACAAATTTGCTAATGTAGTCATCAACTCTACCGTAGACTTTGCCTGTGATAAATTAGATATCACAGTGGATGCTAGACTTAGTCTTATAGACCCCAGAGCTTTTTTGTCAAGAACTTCCCATTCTTCATCCTCAATGTCTTTGGGCTTCTTTGCAACACCACCTAATGGTAAGTATAGATCTTTCTAATACAGATAATCCTCTATCTGCATTCTCCAATGTTGGTAATTTTTGCCATTAAACTTTTCCATTCTTAGTTTACTTTCATCTGCCATTGCTTCTCCCACTCAAACAAAAATCCCTGTAGAAACCCCTATGAGAACCTATAATCAATACGCACTATACAAATTTGAACCACCTGTTAGTGAACCTAAGCTCTGATAGCACTTGTTGGGGATCAACCAACAATAGATTACACTTGTGAAAGCAATAAACGCATAAATAAATTAGATAGACAAGTAACTAGAATGATAAACAACAAGAACATGAGATACAAGAAACCACCCTAAAAACTTGTATTAACAAACTCTTTACAAAAGGAATACAATTGAAGAAACTTCTTTCTTCCATACATCTCCTAGATGTATAGATCTCTCACTAGATCTCTATTCCTCAAGAGCTCTCTCTCTCAAGAACAATCAACTCCAACAAAACTAGATTGATTCAATTCTGTACTATTCTTCAACATACCAATTCTACAATAATTCACACAAAGATAAGAAGATCTAATTCTACATATAGAATTAGGAGACTTGAGCATGCACTTACAACAAGCAGTTAAGCCTCTTGAATAAGGGCTCTAAAAATAATATTGCTAATAATAGAGACACGAGCTTAAGACTACAACTTAAACTCATCATGCAAACACTCGCTTCTGTCCTCAAAAATAGATTTCTGGATGCACAAGTAACCGACGTTGGTTCCTACTGCTTGCCAGTGACTACCGCCGGCCGACCTACTACCGACATCGGCGTCTCTCCAATTGCATCTGACCAACGTCGGTCGCTCCTGACCGACACTGGTGTCTGTGTAGACCCGAACCTGTTAAAGTGTGCTCCTTGGTGAATCTTTTAGCTCCACACCCTAACAATATTTTGGTGCCTACTAAAGTTATAAAAATATTTTTGTCTTACATCTTCCATCTGAATAATTTCTAACAACCTTAAGTTTGTGAATTCTTGATCTTCCTCCATATACTCTTGCATAAACTTATACGTTGGTAACTTGAGTGTGATGGTGAATATAGGTTCTTGGCCATATACTAGCAAGAAAGGGGATAATTTAAGATCCTAATTGAATCTTGATCTATCTACCAAAATGGCATATTTAAGAAGCTTATGCCATGTTCTAAGTTTATTTGAAAAAAAAATCTTAATGGCTTTCATCAAGTTTTTGTTCATTTATTGAGATACTCCATTAGATTAAGGATAATGGTTAAATGAAAACTTGAGAATAATTATGCTATCACATGCACACTCTATAGTTTTTATGGATATGAATGATGACCCATTGTCACATACCAAAGAGAATGGAGTCTCAAATCTAGTGCATACGCTTTATTCTAAAAAATTGATCACTTCTTTTTTTTGCATTATTTGTTGGGTACTACCTCATTCCACCTTGTGTAATAGTTAGTAGCTATTAGAAAATACTTGTGAATTTATGATGAGTTAGGTTTGATTACCCTTAAAAATTCTAATCCCTACTAGTTAAAGGGTTTTTTAATCATGACTGGTTATAAAGGCATTACTACCTTTGGCTCCTTAGTGTTGAAGATCTAGCATAAATGGCATTCCCTTACATGCTTATGAGCACCTTTGAAGATGGTTAGCCAATAGTAGCTAGCCTTGAGGATTCCATGGGCTATTGTTCTTCCTAATGGATGCCCACTTCCCAACTTCTCATGGAAAGTGATCATTACCATGGTAGCTTCTTCCTTAGAAACACGTCTAAGGTATACACACCTTCAATGTTATTTTAGTATAAGATTTCATTTTTGATGAGGTAGTGAGCTATTTTTAGCCTTAAATCTCTCTTCTACTCCCTAGTTAGCCCTAAAAGATAATTTCCATTGATTAGTAAATGAATTATGGATTCATACCATTTATTATCTTTGAATCTTTGTTGATAAACCTACATAATATTTATCTTAGGGCTGGTATTGGCAATCATTTGAATCAAACCTTGACATTTTACCACTTTTGTAGTTTTCATCTTTATGTCATATTACTAAATAATACACATCCACTTCTTCTTTCTCCAATTTGACATTAGCTTAGCATTATTTTAGTGGATGGATCTAGTAAAATGGCATGTAATTGATTCCTAAGGATGTAGTGCCTAAATTTTTTGATAGCTTTAACTAATGCAAAGGCTTGTTTATCAACTAAAGGATAATTTAACTCAACATTTTTTAAATTAGCACTCATAAAATAAATTGGATGGTTAGATCCTTCTATTTTTTGAGTTAAGACTACAATAATAGTATGATTAGAGAAAAAGAAGTAGAGGTAAAAATCCTTTGAAAAGTCTAGAATTATCAGGATTGGAGCTTGGCTGATTACACTTTTGATGTCTTCAAAGGCTTTCTTGCAATCCTCATTCCATGAGACTTGAGCATCCTTTTTTAGCATATCATTTAATGGTTTGACAATATTTTCAAAGCCAAAAATCAATTTTTTCACAAATTTTGTTTTACCATAAAATGATTTCAATTCTTTTTTACTATTGGGAGGTTCTATCTTGGTTATGGCTTCCACTCTTTTAGGATCTATGGAAACATCATCTTTAGTGATGACATGGCCTAACAGTTTACCTTTAGTGACATGAAAAAATGTTTTTCTTAGGGTTAAGGTAAATCTCATACTTTTTTCACCTTTAACATACTTGTTGTAGATGAATGAAATGGTCTTCCCTATTCTTGGAAAAAATAATAAGATCATCTATGTAAATTATGATACACTTACCAATTAGGCCTTGGAAGGCATGGTTTATGGACCTTTGAAAAGTGGCTCCTATGTTTATCAGTCTAAAAATCATTCTCTTGTATGAAAAGGTGCCCCACTTAGTTGTGAATGTTGTCTTCATTATGTCTTATTTATCTACCAGCACCTGATTATATCATGAAAAAACATCAAGAAAGGACATCATGGCTAAACCTAAAACAATATATATTACCTGGTCAATAGAGGAAAGAGGATAATTATCCTTTTTAGATGCTTTATTCATATTTCTAAAGTCAATACATAGTCTAATTACACCATTGTTATTTTTAATTGGCACGAAATTGGCCACACAGGTAGAGTGCCTAATGGGAAATACAATTTTAGCATCTAAAAATCTCTTGACTTATTTGAAGATCATGGGTTCCAAAATAGGATTTACATTTTTTTGTTTCTACCTAAAAGTTTTGAAATTTTCCTTGAGAGGTATAGTGCGGGTGATGACTCTTGGGTCAAAGATCTTGAATTCATCATATGACCAAGCTATGACATCCTTTTATTTTTTTAACAACTCTTTGAATTTGTTATTTTCAATATTAGTGCAATCTTTTATAATGTTAACTAGCTACGGTTGATCTTGGGGTCCAATATCAACTACATTATAATATTTTCCACTTTAGGAACCTTGAAAACTTAGTTATCTTATCTTAATCAAAAAAAGATTCTAAGACAATCATCCCCTTCAAGATGTTGTTGTCATTCAAATAAATGATTTTAACATCAAACTTGCCTTCTCTAAATGTATTTTCATCAACCTCATCAATGATCAGAGCTTCAAATGCTCTTAAACTAGTCATGAAGTTCAAGAGTTATTGGTTATCAATAAAGACCTATAGATGGTTCACATTATCTGGGATAAAAGGGTAAGGTATGAGATCAATACTAAATTTTGTGGAATCTTGGTTAGGTATGAGATTGGCTATAGTAGAAGCAAGCTCATTAGAAGCTTTGTTTTCCTCCATAGGGATAGAAATAATATTGAAGGAATTAAAAGATTCCACTAGATCCCAAAATTTAAATTTATACCTCTTGAGGTATGATAGTTTACATTGATACTTTTTTCTTACTTGATTTACTACTAGTTCTAAATCGCCATAAACTAGTAGTTTGTTTACCTTGTTTTGATGGAAAACTATAGACCTAAGATGAGGGCTTCATATTCTACAATGTTATTAGTGTAAGGAAACTAAAGCATTTAATAAGCATGATATTTCTTACCAATAGGGTTAGTTAGAACAATGCCTACTCTAAATCTAGCTTTACACCTAACACCATCAAAATACTACTTCCATAATCTAAGCACAATATTAAAAGCTTTATGATCACACACCTTGGTAGTTTCTAAGGTGAAAATTCCTAAATTAGAATAAATTACGTTGACATTTTCATTTACAACATTATACTCAATAATCATGTGTTTCATCCTTAGCTCCCTTTCAACTCTGATCTGGTTGGGAACTCCTATCCAAGGTGGCCATAAGTGTGAATAATCTATGGGAATATATCTATTTAAAGATTTTGTGCATTCTCCACTTGAAATACATATATAGGCATTAGGGATATCTACCACTTGAATATCTATAAATTATTCAACCCTTGGTTCAAAATCCAATTACATATGGACATTCAACAATTCTCCAATAACATTGACCCTAAACTTATCTAATTGGGTGAAAACCCGATCAGACTTAATGGGAGTTAAACCAAGTTATTTACAAACACCTACAGGCATGATATTTATCAAGGCACCATAATCTAACAAATAGTTATGTAATTTTTTACCAAACATTCTAACTATAAGTAAGAAGAGTGGGAACTCTATTTTAGCCTTATACATAACTACATTTACATTATTAGTCTTATATATCTTGCTAGATTTTTTGGATAATGATTCTAGAAATATATCTCTTTGTTCTATGATTTGTACCAATTCTTACAAGGTAATATTATCTTTGATTTTATTCATGTCCTCTATAATGTTATAACTGGTCCTACTAGAAGAATTAGAAGCATCAACACTAGGCTTAGGGGTAATTCCCTTTGGAGGCTCTGGATTATTGTTTAAAGTAATATCTGGAGGAGTACCAAAGTTGATTGGAGGAGTAGAAGTAGTCAAAGGTTGACTTTGTTTTCTATTATTTAAAGGGTATGCATTATTTAAGAACTACTAGAAGGCATGAACTTCTTTAAGAACATCATCCAACTCATTGTCTTCTTAGAAGGGGAAATCAAATGTTTTCACCATGAAGATCTGATCAACAGGCTTATATCTAGAATTACCTTCACCATTGTCTTTGTTAGACACTACCTTAAAAGTGTCCAACTCTTCGTGAAATGCTTCAAAAGCTTTAAAAAATGTAATGCAATCAATCTCACCATGCTTAGTAGTATAATGGACTCTATAATAATTAGGCAAAATAATATCAATAAGATTAATATCCATAGTCTTCTTTTTAGAAGATGGTTCACTATTCTTATTGTTGTAGAAACTATCATTATTAAACCTATTATTGGGTCTATTAGATATTTAGAAAGAGAAGTTCATATAAGAAGTTTCTCCAATATTATCAACTTGTTTTCATAGCTAAAGGAAGTTAGTGCTTAATTTTTGGACTATTTTTAGAATGAACTCGTTCCCACTTTTGGGAGTTTATGAATTATGAACTTGGTTGTTATTTATACCAGTGATTGGTAATAAATGTTTTCTTATTAGTTGCATTAAATCCATTATTATCAAGGTGGTTCAAGAACCCCAAATTATGGTTAAGAGTAGCATGTCTTAGAGGTAATTGGTTCAAATTTGAGGGATGGTTTAAGGGCAGGCCCATTCTATTCATTATTAGCAAAGACATTCAAGGTAGGCATATCTAGGTTGACATTGGCAGCAAAATAGGCCATCTATTCCTAAGGTTTCATTTGGTCATTAATGATCACAACCTCAACATAAGCTAAAGAAATTGTGTTCATTAGACCTACAACCCTCTTTATGAATACTGAGGTCATGGGATCCAGAGCATCTTTGTAGATTTATAATGCCAACGCCTGATCAGGTTTATAAGGATCAATGGTTCTACTTTGCATATTTTGGAACCTAGTATTGAAAGCTCCTATAGGTTCATTGGCATCCCTTTTTAGGGTGATAAATTATTGGTATAGGACATAGAGGCTGATTATTTTTCTAAATTAGTTAATTAATATTTTATTGAACTCATCCCAGGTGGTGATTCAATCATCAAGTAGGTTTAGGAACCATTCATATGCAACATCATTAAATGTAAAAGGGAATAACCTAAATGTTACATCCTCATGAATTACATTTATTAATATCAATGTATCCTTAAATGATTTAGCATGTTATTATATTGTTATAGTACCACTAGGAGTAATTGTTATGAGAAATTCTAAACCAATCCATACCTTGATGAAGGCTAAATGCAGGAGTACCTTAGAGTGGTAACATTAGAAAAGAATTTGAACATATATATCTACCTCTATATCATCTATCTCTCCTATGGACTTCCACCTCAAGTAGAGGATCTCTTGTCTCTGAATGTGATCTTGTCTAGATTCTTGGTAATTCCACATTGAGAACTTTGGAGCCTATTTGAGATACGATGTGTCAAACCAACCTTTAAGCTAATTTCACAAAGATATATGTAATGAAAAAAAAGTGCATCAAATTTTAACTAGTTTATCTAAAATATGTGTCCATTTATGTAAATATGGTTAACCCTTACAATTCCAAGCCCATATGAACCCATATTTGTGAAAGATATACCAATCTTTAATCAAAACAAACTATTCTAACCTCAAATACTACAGATTCATAGATCTTAAGCTATGTACACTAGAATTAAAAATCTAACCTCAAATAAATTTTATCTTTATCTAAAGGAAGCACAAATATGGGTCAAATAAAATAAGGATTAGTGATCATTATGATTTTGATCAAAGAACTATGCAAAAGTGTAAAGATAACACCAATCTTAGATCACAACACACTAGAATTAATAGAGATTTGATAAATTCATAGCCCCTTCTTCTATCACTAGTAGATCTTATCTTGTTTATGAATCTAAATGTATCATAGGTGTTATTAGTGTTTAAAAAACACTTCTCACTTTAGAATTATGATAGTTTAGATCATGAGTAACAGGTTTTGGTAATCTAGTTACTTGTGGTGAAATATAGGTAGAGAAAATTAAGCTGTTCTACAAATTTATATTGATTGGTGGTTGGGAGCCACTATGGTCCTTAATATCTTTGAATTTTGAAACATATATGCTGATCTTAGTGATTTATGATCAAATTTATACACTTAAGATAATCTACATGAATATTTACAACAAGGTCTAAACTAAAGTGATTTGATCAAAAATGAAACAAAAACAAGGGTAGGGGAAAAAAGGGATGTGACTACTTATCTTTGACTTAAACATCAATAATAGGTTTTGCTTTCAATTTAACATGCATTAAAAAACATATAGTTTGAAGTAGCAGATGCTCAAATCACACCATATGCTACAAAGATACCGGTCCATCATAAGATTACACATGTACAAAGATAAGGATAGTCCTTTTTCATAGTTCTAAAATAGATTTCTCTTTATAAAATATACTAACCTATAGGTAAATATGCTAAAAAACTAGAATATGCCTTTACAAAAGAATATTCTATGTTCAAATATTATAATATTTTACATAAAATGGAATATAATCAATTTATTGGTGGGCCCCAGTCTAAAGGGATCCCTTGTTTCTCTTGGAAAATCCCCATATCTCTTTAGTGTCACTTATTGACCAACTACAAATCAATAGATGGTTTTAAGAGATATACATCTTCTTGATCATTCAAGTCATTAAAGTCCCTATCATTTCTTACCATGGCCTACCTATTGCTCTTGGATTTGTCAATGTTCTCTTCAATAGTGAAGATCATGCCCATGAATTAAATGTTATCACTTCAAAATTGGCCTTGGATTTTTCTCCTTACTTCTTGCATTACAAAAATGGCTCTGTGCTTATACTTATCATCATCAATGATTTCTAGGGAGGTAGATTTTGTAAGGTTGGCCAGCATGGTACGAAGGAGTTATTTGATTTTGGCTATCAATTATTCATCATCCCTTAGGATTTTATCCAAAATCTTCAACCAAATACTCAAACCTTAGATTTTATCAATAACTATCCCCAATATTACATTCAAGTAGAATAGGCTAATGGTTTTGAAGTTAGGGATCTTTCCCTCTATTTGGTCCTGTACATCCTACCATTGGGACACCAATACTTTGTCTATTTTAGTTTTCTTAGTCAATGCATCCTACCTCAACTTCATTGACTTCAATGAGTCAAATTTGTTAAATAAATATGCCTTAAACATCTTTATTAATGATTCTAAGACTGATAAGATAGCCTATATCTCTAGGTTTTCCTTTTCTTTATCTAGGTTTTGTATCTTTTACTTTATGTCCCTGATACATACTTTGATTTAAGCTAAATGAGCCTCAGCTAGTCCTTATATGTCCTCCTCATGAATAGTATGATCACCAAGCTTCTAACCTATAATGAGATTTAAACCAACAAATAGCTCAACCCTTTAGAATGTGAACTCTTCACCTCTAACCATGGTCCTCTTAGTTGTCACCCTCTCCAATCCTATTGTCTCTAAATTGTACTTGACATTAACTGATGATTATATAACTTTAGGTGGCTTAGGAGTCTCTACCTATGTGCTCCTTGAGGATCTTGGAGTGTCCATTTTAGTTTCACTTTATCCTTTTATGGAAATTATTATCTCTTCCTCCTCCTTCATCAAAGCCAATATCCATGGATTGACTTCTTCATGAACATCAATGTGGAATATCTGGGTCAAGGCCCATGAGTGTGATAAATTTGGAATATTATACATTTTCCCATAAACAAACCATTTAGGAATAATTGGCCCATGAATGGGGTATTCATCACTGAACAAGTTGACCTCACTCATGGGGTGGGTAAAGGTCAATTTGGGCTTTTTCCCCCCAACTAGGACCGAAGCTAACTCAACTTTCCTTTTGTGTGGGGGTGTTGTTAGAACCAAGTCCAAAACAACTTCATTCCATTTATATTTCTCTACTTCCTCATCTTGGGATTATATTTCCTTAGTTTTCTCCTCCTCATCTGAGGCATAGGATTCAACAAGAACCTTAAGTGCATCCTTTAATATCTCATCATATTCTAATGCAATCATATCTAGGACCTCTATTAGAGGCTCTAGCCTTTTAGGTGGGGCTAAATATGATCCTCCTTCACCATGTCTCCATTCTAGTTTCTCTTTTTCAATTCTTTGTGTAACCTATGTTTGAGGTTGTTGCATTCTAACCTATGGTTTTTCTAGAGGGGGACATGAGGATGGCCTAGGAAATAAGTGATATTTCAGGGGGGCATTTTCCATATCTCACTTGATGGCTTGTCATCTTCCCTATCTAACCTAGGCTCTATCTTTATGTTATGCCTCTTTAATATGGCTAATACCTTTTAGAATCAAGAGGCCTTTATGTATACTAGGTCATAAACACCACATTTATTTTCACAGGATTTGCTTATTGTCTTGGAATTCAAATGCTTGGTGACCCTCTCATTATGGTCCCATTGCCTCAATTAATCTTTCTATATGGTAAATGATTCCTTGTGTTTAGTAATAACATTCACATGTTCCTAATTTTACAATACAATTCTATCAATTATCAAAGGAAATGGATGGAGGCCTTTCCTTTTCTCAGTTCAAAATCCATCTATAGCATGAAGAAGTTGGTATGTAATCTATTGTTCTTCAAGATTCATAGGCACATAGATGGGTAACCTATAGGGTTGTGTTAAAGTCCCTTCAATCCTTATTATCATACAATCTAGGTAGAACCAAATATCCCCCATCAACTCCATATACTTCTTAACCAAGGGGATGACCTTGCCCATGGGGATTCCTATGATGGATTTCAATAAAGCTAGTTAAACACAATCATAAATGAAATACATGTTGTGTCTATATTTGAATATGTGAGGTTTGGAATAATGATTGGATATAGTATATCTCCCATTAGATGACCAATTATTAATGTTTGGGATTTTGGTGGTGGTTAATAAGTCATCAAATAGATAAGACATCATGTAAAAGTGTTTGTTGGTTTTCTTTTTAACGGCTATGAACTATGGTTTCAAATGGATATTGATCAATTCACCTAATAGGAGATTGAGTCCTTTCTCTACCATTAAGTAAATATAGCTCACCTAGACTCTATCAATATGTGTGGTGGATGGGGATCTAGATAACCTATTCAATAGGGTCATAATTATCTTAATCCCCTTCCTGAATTGGACAATTGGGATTTTACCTATAGGGTCATGGATTACATGGCTTGTAGTGAGCAACCATGGGGCAAGGATTGTGTTTAAATTATTCTCTCCAGTCCAATTTTTAATGGTTGGCAAGTCTATCTAGGGATTATGTAGCTTATACCATCTTTCAAAAGTAAGGGGTAAATGTATGCCATCTTTTTGAAAGTATGTTCATGGACTATCTAGTCTTGCTCAATTTTACAATTGATAAAAAGAGGAGCAAGGACATTGATACAATGTAATACCTTAGGTTTAGAGGTAGCACAATGAAGGATAGTCATATGGATGGAGACCAGGTCATTATATCTTCATAGGATGGTTTCATTCTTTTGTTCTTTCCTTTTGAGAGTTTACATCTCGTCAATCTAGACCAGTTCTTATTCCCATTGTTTAAAGCTGTAGTATCTAGGTTTGTATACTTGAAAACTCTTCCCTCATTGTTTGAAGTTAAATACAACTCAATTTTGTCTCTTTTTTTCTATTTATGAGCTATCACAATTTTTGAAGTTGAAATTGCTTACCAATGAATTATAAGTATCTTCTCAATCAATTCACTTTGTCTTATATTATAATTGAACTCTTCTTGGTTTGAATATGACTAATCCAAGTTTGAATTAGGGAAATTATAGATGTTAGGACTTTTATGAAGCTTTAATGGAAATGGTAATTTGGACATAGGCTCATTCATGTCTCATATTTAATTAAGACCTAGGACTTTATACCTTTGCCTTTTCTTAGCATACAAAATCTTTAATTTTTTTATTTTTTATTTGTGTGGTGCCCATGTGGCATTTATTTGACAAATTTCATGGAATTTTTCATAAATTACTTAAATGAATAGCCATTATCTTTTGAAAATCCAAATTTTCTTTCATGCCATTAGATCCTTATTTACGGATCAGTGCAAACTATTGATCATGATCATGGGGCTTAAGACTCATTAGATACTTTATGTTGAGCTTTGTGGTTATTCCACTTATTACCTTCACGGGCCTTTTAGGCTCTACATTTTACTTAGTGAATGTGTTCTCACCATGTGCTGATCTCATGGCTCATTGGGCTATCATTGAATAGTCTTTGATAGCTATGCTTCATCTGATTGTCTTTCATGACTAAGTGTGTACCATTGATCATGATTTGAATAGATGTATGTGATTGTTGTAACATTTTATTTATTAGGTTAAATAATTTAGGGTAAGGTTTATTTTTTCCTCAAAGGTTTAACTTTAATTTCTATGATCGATGGTATTTAACCTAAGTCCCTTCTTGCATCTTAACACTAATAAAAATTTTCACCCTTCATATGATTAATAGTTATCACTTCATCACATAATTGATTGGATAGAGTGAAAAGACCCAATCAATCTAAAACATGTAATCCATTAGAACAATCACTAAATTTGGTGTAAGAACAATTTTGGATTTTATTTAAGTTAAACATCAAAGTAATTTTCCATTAAAGGATCATTTAAAAAGGTATATGCCAATGATTACATAATGGAATGCTTGTTTATGTAACTTAGATTTTTCATTTTAAGAAAAACTGTCTGGTGTAATAGATTTGTTTAGGAAGTTATAAATATAAGAGGACCATTTTGGAGGTGTGGAATTATGTGTAGTGGCTAGGATGGATAGTGCGATCAAATTTATGTTGGATATTGACAATGATTGTAATCATTTAATTATGAAAATAGCTTAATCATCATTAATGTTTATAATAATCAAATATGTGGCACTTTCCATTATGTATACATGTTGGTTGTCTTTCTTTGGTATACTTACCATAAAAAAGTAGTCAAATTATGATGATAAACATTGTACCATTTTTTGATATGAAATAAGATGTTCTTCTTTGGTATGATAGACATCATTGACTTGATTGAACACAAATTGAGAATCAACAAAGAATTGGAAATATATAATTTGGAGAGATTGGGTAGAAAATAGAATTAAAATAAGTGCTTCATATTTTATGGTGTTATTGGTGCAAGAGGAACTTAATCGATATCAAATAGGAACTATGTGACAAGAAGGGTTGATAAAGATAATAATTACACCTACACTAGATGCATATAAAGAACCTTATAAGAACATGGTCCAAGTATCAGAGTGATTAGAATAAGTAGTGAAATCATCTCTAAATGTGTCACTAATAAGATTAGTGTCTAGGAGTGGTGTGACTACCAAATGGTCTACAATAATTTGTCCCTTTACTGATTTTTAGAGAAAGATTTTTAAGTCAAATTCTATAAATAACATGGCCCATTTTATGATGTGACTAGAGAGATGTGGTTTTTCCATGAGAAACTTCAAGGTATCTACTTTTGTGATAAATTTAGTCTCATTATTTACCATGTAATGTTGAAGTTTTTATGTGGCAAAAACTAGTGCTAAACATAATTTTTTTATTATAGAGTAATTTTTTTGTAATCAACTATTGTGTAACTAATGTAATACACTGCTCATTTGGTTTGTTGATCATCATGTTGTGTTAAAATTGATCCTAATGCCGGATCTATTTTTGATATATATAATAGGAAAGGCCTATCGAGGATAGGTGGTACTAAGATAAGTAGATTAAGAAGATATTATTTGATTGTATTAAATATTTCTCGATAGGCTTAGTCCCAGAGAAATTTTGTATCTTTCTTTAGGAATCAATTGAATGAGTGAGTTTTATCTATAATTTGAGCTAAAAAATGATGTATATCTTGTATCTTACCCTATAGGGATTGAATTTGCTTCAAGTTCATAAGAGGTGGCATATTGATGATTGTTTTGACTTTCTTAGGATCAACCTCTATGCCATGTTGAAAGATAATGAAACTTAAGAGTTTGTCTGATGTAACTCTAAACACACACTTCTTTGGGTTCAATTGGACATTGTATTATTTGAGTCTTTGAAAGATATTTTTACAATCAAGAGCATGATGTTTTCGTTGATTGGATTTAGATAAGATATCATTGACATAATATTTGATGGTATGGTGAATCAAATCATGAAATATGTGTTATGGTATACTGGTATGTATTTCTAACATTCTTTAATCCAAAACGCATGAAAATGTAGCAAAATGTATCCCAAGGTATTTTAAAAGATTTTTTTAATCTTCTTTATAGATTTTGATTTGGTTGTAATCTACAAAGCTATCCATAAATGATAACATTTCATATCTAGATATTAAATATATAATCATGTCAATATTTGGTAAAGGGAAATTATCTTTGGAGCATGATTTATTTAAATCTCAAGAATTGGAACAACATAAAATTTGTCTATTATGTTTTACTATGATAACTATATTATAAATTCATTTAGTATGTGCTACTAGTTGAATAAAACCAACATCTAAGAGGTGTTGGATTTAATATTTGACTAGGAGAGCCACTTAGAGATGCATTTTGTTATTTTTTTGCTTAACTTGTTAAGCATCAAGGTATAAAGGAAAATGATGGAATACTATAGACGTATCAATTATTGGCATATATGAATAGGGCCAAGCAAAAATTTCTATTTTTTTAAAAGTTTAATGAATATCTGCATCCTCTACCTTTTATAGGGTAGTAGTTAAAAAGATAATATGGGGATCCTAGTTAGCTCCAAAATTAAAATTTATTGTTTCCTTTTTAAGCAATGTGGAATTATCGAGTGTATATGGAGCTATATGAAAAGTATCATATAAGTCAACTAGTATATCTATGGAAGAATCTAGATTTTATCCAAAGTATGCATGGGCATTTGTATGATTTGGAAATCTATTTTTATGATAACAAGCTAGGAGGTCCTCATATGCTCCAATAAATTGTAGGACGGATTCATCATTAGAGAATTCATCTAATGTAAACATATCATATGAAACTGTATTGTGAATAAGATCAGGATAGACCAATGATAATGTAGAGGTATGATTAATTGTATTTTTGATATGTGTAATAGATGGACAAAATTTTATGTGTTTTGAAGGGGTAGAAAAAGGTTTATCGTGATTAAGGGTAAATTGATATCCTAGCCCTTGATTTTTATGTTATGTGGATGCCTTGATAGGATTGAATATTCCTTATTCATGCTTTACAAGTCCTTTACCCTGATATCCCATCTTATTAAGATATTTAAGTGAAAAAGGTGAAGTAAATTGGTGATTTGGTTTTGGTGCTACAATATAATTTTGAATTGTCTAATGTGGTGTATGGTCTGAGGGTGCATTGTGAAAAATAGGTTATTTAGGTAAATTCCAAAGGTTAAAATGTATAATATAATTATGTGAAGTTTTAACAACTTGGTAGTATTTAAAAGGTTTGTTATTGATTGGAAATGTGTAGATGTAGACTTTGTGATTAAATTTTATACATGTATGAAGTGTAGAAGGGACAACATGCATATCATGAATCCAAGGCCTACCAAGTAATAAATTATAATTAAGGTCATTTAGCATGACTTGGTAAGTAGTTCGTAGTGTCTTAGGCCCTAAGGTGAGATTGAGTGTTACTTGACCCATTAATTTCCATGGAATGTTGTAAAAATATTTGATGTTCATATTGAAATGGTCTAGATCTTGAGGTTGTATGTTAAGATGTTTAATAAAATATATGTTACAAATGTTAAGTCCTTAACAATTATAAACTAACACTCTTTTGACCCCCACATAATTAATTCTTAATTGAATGTATAGAGGTAGATGTTGTTTAATGATGTGTTGCAGGGGTAAATCCTCTTCCTCAAAATAAATATGCTCTTCAATCCATTGCATTGTGTTGAGGATAGATGAAACATAAGTTGGTTTATCTAAAATAGGAATTATAGTATTGTGAAGGGATGCATATAAACATCTTTGTAAACATCTAATAATTTAAGGAACTTGAGAATAGAAATTATATCTAAAGGGGTACTATCTTGAGTGATAAGCTATATCCATGGGTGTAATAAACCTTCCTATCTTCATAAACTTGGGTGATAGCATCGACCACATGATCTACTATAGGCATAGAGTTGATAGTAGATGTGGGATAAGAGTTAGATGAACCAATTTTAAAGGGAGGAGGGATATATATAACTGCTAGTGTTTGCTTGTGTCTAGTAGTGATAGAAAGATACTTAAAAGTAGCTAATGAGTTATATTAATTTAGGTAGAAAGAATGAATGTGAAGTGAAATGCAAGAATTTTGAGTGATGATTTGTGTAATAATATGTTTATAAAGAACATTCCATAGTAAGCAAGGGATAAAGAGTATTAATTTTTTCATAAAGGAATAGAAACTTTTGACATGTAACATAACATTTCTAATACATTTGGCATGATAAAATTGAAGAAAATTCCACATGAGAAATAGAAAGTAAATGGTAGAGATCATGAATTTTTGGATAAAGGCATATAATATTTTGACATTTAACAGAACATTTTGAATGTGTTTAGCAAAATGGAGTTGGTAATTATTTCATATGAGTAAAAGAGAATATGCAAAAAGAATTTTAAAATTTTGTGTATTTTTGGAAATAAATTTTCTAATTTCATCCCATATAATTAAACATAAGAATGAAATGCAAAGGATGAAGATTTGTACTAAAATATGATAGACTTCATCATTCATATACATGATAGGGAACATTATGGTTTCATTGTTATTTGTAAGAAATGTAAGAATTTTTTTTACATAGGTGAAAATGATTTTTGAAATTTGACTGTGGATCTAAGATGATACCTCAAGAAGCAAATAGGTGTTATTACATGCAACTAGGGATTTAACAATGATAGTTTTGCAAAATACTATGAATTTTTTAAATTGAAATTGAATTTCTAATTTAATTATGAAAATAAAAATTCAAAAATTTATGGGAGAATGTATGATTTATTGGGACCTAGTAGATGAAACTAGGGTTTTGAGAAATTTTATTTTTGAAATTACTATGATTTTTTCAAATTTGAAGTGATTTTCTAATTTTAATATGCAACTAAAAATTTAGAAAATGATTGGAAAATTATTAGAAAATTACTAGGAGCTAGTTGATGTAACTAAGGTTTGAAATAAAATTATTTTTGAAATTAATATTGAATTTGAGAATTTGAATCAAATTTCTAATTCAGATATGCAAGAAAAAAATTAGGAAATGATTGGATTAATATTGGAAAATTATTGGGAGTTAATTGATGCAACTAAGGTTTGAAAAAATATATATATCAAAATTTTACTACTAAATTTAAAAATTTTGGGATGATTTTTTCTTTAAATATTCAAGACAAAATTTAGAATTTTATTGGAAAAATTAGCTAGGAATTTAATCTAGGGTTTTTATGCACAATTCAAATTAAGTTGAGTTCACTATATGATTTTTTATTTTTGGTGAAATTAGTGTTTAGTTAATAAATAATAAAAGGGTCTACGTAGGAGAAAATTAGTAAATAATATTCCAAATTAAAGATATAAATTTTTGAAATTTAATTCTAATTTTACCTTTTCTAAAAATAATAGTGATAGAGAGAAAATTAAACTTATCTTATTTTGTATTGATCTAACTAAGACAGGGTGTGGAAGTTTGTGTGTAGGCCTAGGACACTATAGCAAATAGGATCCTAAACTTTGTTTTTTGATTAGATAGAAGAACTGAAATTAGACACCATGGGTTCTAGTGTTATATTCATTCCCCAGTGTTGTTATCCTGAGGATCTAAGATTTCTAATTTTTGTTTACCTGATCAGTGTGAGCTTCTGTACCAAATTTTGGAGATTTGTTTTCAACAAAACTCACTATAGAGATGAGTTTATAAGTCTGTGTCTTTTATGCACTTGAATAAAAACTTTTACAAATAGGGAAAAAGGGTTAGTGTGTGTAAGATGCATTATAAATTCTTCATACCACATTTATGGGAATACTTCCTACATACCAATACTATAAGGAGGGATCAATCCATATGTATTTCTCCCCTTAAGAGTACTTGGTGCAATAGTAAATGAAAAAGCAAGAAATATAAAAACTAGGTGTGCTTGAGATGACTAGCCACTAGTGTAAGGACTTGAATTGGATTGAAAGTGTATAGGATGGATGTATGTAGAGAATAGGGAAGATTTATTGAGTGGTATTACTTGTATTCTTTCTTTCTTGAGTGATATTTATCATCCCTTACTAAATGATCTTTTAATCCATTTTATATGGATTAGTTGGTCATGGGTTAGATGTAATCAGACTAGGATGACATAATGATCAAGAAGAATTAGGTAAAAATGGTAATATAAGATCAAATTGTGATTGGATAGGATAACTAGAAAGGGGACACCCTAGGTTCTAATTCTATAGTCCAACTTTGGTGCTATAATCCTGAGCAAATGGGACATGGAGAGATGGATTAGTCATGAAGAAAGGATCCTAGCTCAATTAAAATCAAGTATGGAAGGCTAAATATGACTATGAATCAATTAAAAAAACCATAATAGGGTTATGATAGAAATAAAGAGGGACCTAAAGATTGGGTTTGATTATCCATGTTCAAGTTGCCAATTTTTGCATTTTATATGACTACACTAGTGAAGGCAATTTTTATATGCTCGGTACATGAAGGTGAAGAAGATTTGGATCAAATATTATTATAAGGATTTTGGGTCCCCTATGATATAAATATTAAATTCATTTATTTCATGTTTTAGTGGCTTAAATTTATGAACAATCATTGAAAAGAAGAGGTGCTCTAAATACTTTTTTAAACCCTCATTTGCTCAATTTTTATTAGTATGTTTGTATTTTTAAGTTATTTGTTATAAAATAAAGGTTGTGTGAGATATTAAAGGTGATATAACAAATTTTTACACATTAATAAATCAAAATTTCATGTAAAATGATGGATAAAGACAAAGGACCAAGCATCAGGGTTTTAAGCAAGCCAAAGAAACAGTCAAAAAAGGTATTTTTGAGAGGTTTAAGTGATTGTTTAATCACATAAAATTATTTTAATTATAAAAAAGGTTATTAAAAGTCCTAATTAAAAAATTATTATTTCTTTATTCCTCATAATACTCAACAAAATGGCAAAATATAGACCTACAAGAATTCATAAATAAAATTGGGCAAGCTAGTCAATACCAAAAAGTGCATATTTTGTGTTTTATTAAATAAAAACTATTTAAAGTTCACTTTGTCATATATTTTGATATAATTTAATGTTTAAAAGGTTTTTTATGTCATTAATTTACCTGAGGAGAGATAAAATTCTAATATACATGTCTGATCATGAAGAGAATGAAGGTTTCTTCACTTATTTTGCTCACAAATGGAGTTAAAAATGGGTGTTTTAGGGCCCTCAAAGGGAAAAAATGATTTGATAATTTTAATAATTCATATAAAGGTATAAATAAATTATAATTAAATTAAATCCAATTCAAAATGGGCTCAATTCATTGAAAAACATCTCCATGTCATCCCCAAGGCAACATGTAGGTACTTTCTTGTGAATTTTTCTTAGGGACTTTGGTGAAGTTTTTTTGAGATTTTAAAAAATTTATAGGTCTTAACCATTTATAAATATACAAAAATAATATTAAGATTTTTTTCATTCCTATAACTCATTTCACACCCCCTAATCCAAATCATAGTTTCTTGAGAATAACAAAGCATATGAGAGCATAAAATGGAGTTTGGAGCTTAAGTTTTGTTCAAAGGTCTATGAAACTAATTTTATTATGTTAAAATAATATTATTTATCCTCTATTATAATCATGAAGGTCCATAAAGTTTTTTGCTCTCATAGTGCATTCAAGAAACTTGTCAAAGTTGTAAGTCAAGAAAGTGGAGTTCAAAACGTGCAAAAATGGAGAAGTTGAGTTCAAGTTTTGGTCAATATTTGAGGCCATATTATTGTGAAAAATTATCCTTATAAAATAATAATTAAATAATTATCTTACTACACCCCACTTTGGGGTAAATTTATAAAATTCAAAAAAGTCAAGTTACATGCAAGTTACAAGTCAAGATAAGTGAAGTTGAACTCTAGATGTAAAGTCAAGATAATCATAGTAAACTCAAGATGAAGGTGGAGGTAAATAAAGTCTAAATTTAATATTAATTAAATAATAATATGACTTAACTAAATACCGAAACAAATTTAACTAAAGAAGATCAAAATTTTCATGCAAGATCACAACAAGTTAACTCAAGATTCAAGATGCATGAAGAGCCCTTTAACTTTTCAAACATGCAATAATAGCCTCCCTTTATGATACCAAACCAAAATAAAATCATACATTATATTTTTTGTGGAATTAAAATTGGATTTGAAGTGGAGTTTAATTTTTAGTTAAACTTTTGGTTAAAGTAGGAGTGAACTAGGACTTGCATGTGGACTCATATGGAACTTCTTGTATTCTCTCTATCTCTCTCTCTTATTCATTTATATATGTACATTAATTTTTGAATTATTATGATATTATTATTATTTTTTATTACATAAAATCTACCAAAAATATGTACTATATCACCTTTGAAGAAATAAAGAGCTGGTTTTCCTCCATTTTCAATCTTTTATGAAGTGTGTGTTTATAATTAATTGATAGAACTTAGTGAATTACTCTCTTTATTAGGTGTATGTTTGAATAATTCACCTTTATTTATAAAATTATAAATATTTTATACCATATAGAGTGTCTAATTCTATTTTATACCTAATCTATAAATGAATTCAACCATTGTCCATTCCTTCTTAGTTAGTATGAGTGTTTACTATGACCTCTGTATGAAATACTGACCCAAAATTAATTATATGAGAATGAAGTCAAAATGTGTAATTTTATTTGGATTTTAAAGTATGTTAGGTATCTAGAAAATTAATCCTAACATTGGTTCATCACCCCTAATTTTAGGTTTCCTTTCCATTTTTAGTTTTAGCATTATTCTTTTACTCTTTTTTCTAGTCAAGAAAATACTATCTAAGAGAATTTAGAGATAAGTGGGTGAATGTACTAAAGGGAACAAAACATTCATCTATAAATTATCTTCATCATAAGTCAACCCACACCTTACAGGGTTTCCATTATATCAACACAAGTGATAATAGGCATAGGTTTTATTGAGGTTAGCATACCCCCATTTTTTTTAAATTGAGACCTTTGAGACACTTTGAACTTTAACCAAAAAAAACATGGAATATTTTGAAAATTATTGGAATTTTAGGATCATCCACTTTGATAAAGTTGGCCTACTAATTTATGGTTTTGTTTTAAGGTTACCTAATGTTATTAACAATTGTTCTTCATGTAATAAGTTGTAGTTTTTATGGATCTCTTACTACTGGATCATGCTTAGAATTTACATATTGACTCTATTAAATCTTTTACTATCCTTTGGTTTATGAAAACTCAAACATGCATTCAGATTTGAAAACCCTCTTTTATAAAACCCTAGCCTAAACCCTTATCTCAAATTTACATTTGGCAGGATTTATTTTTGCATGAATAATTCAAATTTTGACTTAAGCTTAATTTTCTTATTAAGGATTAGTCATGTTTCTTAATACAACCAAACCTTAACCTAAAATACAGACATGGTATATTTTATTTTCCCCTTTTGTTTCATATATTTCTAACCAAGTCTAACATTAGTGTTGGTAGGGTCACTATTATTTTCCTAAACAATGTCCCCTTTGTTACCTGTTTAATCTAAAGTCTTAATTATAAGGCCCCATTCATGTTTATAAACATGAAAGAGACCTTATTATTAAAAAATTATCTTAAGTTCTTATTTCTTCCCAAGTCCTGATTTATACACTTTTACCTTTTATAGATCAATGATTCCCACTTCATCGCTCCGCTTGATCAGATAGCACGAAAAAAGATTGAGGATCATAAATCCTTCACCCTTCAGACTAATACCATGCCATCAAAAGGATAATGATCAATTTATTTCACTTTAATGGAACTAAATATTGGATAGCATGATGAGGCCCAAAGGTTAGATTGGCCCTAGTATTAAATATAAGCTTAAGCCTATGTTTTATCTTAAGGTTTTGTTGTATTTTTTAATATAACGAGACCTTAGTTTAAAAATTAGGTCTTCAAATTTAATTATTAAAGGGAACCAATCATGTAAAAGAGATTAGATCATGATCAACAACCCATGATTTAATGAAACTAGATGATTTGATAGTGCAAGATTATTTAAGGATAAGTGGGTCCCTTTCATTAAAAATGAGCTTAAGCCTAAGTTTTATCCTAAGGCCCCTTTTTATATTTTTTAATATAATTAGAAACTAGGATAAAACTAAGGTCATGGTTTTAATTATTTGAGGGATCTAATCCTATGCAATCATCCCAAATAATGATTAATGATTTGTGGATACTCATACAAATGATAATTAAACAAAGTTATAATAATGTTAAAATGTCAAATACCAAAGGAGTCCCATGAGGATGACAAGTGCCGTAATATTGGGGACTTGGATAGCTATCAACAACTTAGGGTCCATCTTGGGGTTAATAGGGTCAAATCTTAGGAGCCCCATGAAGCTACTATGTGGTGCTCCCTCACTCAAAGCTTAATATTAACAGAACCCCAAACCAATAGTGTGTTCTCACTCAGATCTTGATCATATGACTCTTGCTTCATCACTCCTCTTGATCAGATGCAGTGAATTGAATCTAATATTTATGTAATATAGGAACTTCATGAGCCTAAGTTTGACATTATTATAAACATCATTTTATGCCCATGAGTATGTCATTAACATCCACGAGGCCATCAAATTCAAGCTTTTAGAATATTTTTACTTAGATAAAGGGGTCATGTTTTATATCATTAGAGGGGTCATGTGATATTATGTTTTGAAACTTAGCATAAAATATTTTAGCATAATTATTTGGCATGTTTATTGACTTAAAATAAACATAGCTTAAAATATTTTAACATAAGTTTCTTTTATGACTATGTAATGATTAAATTTCATGCATCTTGTAGGATAAATGTCTTACACTTCATTAGGATTGAATGATCCAATGGTACAAAATCATCGATGACTATTCAGTGGAACCTCAAGAGTCCATAGACTCAACACATGGTTAATGTTCATTCAATACATAATTGATGTAGAATACAGAGCTCAAAAAGCTTATGAGGGTGACAAGTAGAACAACCACATGACTTGATACAAATATGGCCAATAATAGGTGAGGTTTCAAATCATGATCAATGGCATGCATTGATACATGGGTAATGATTCAATGGTACAAAATAAAAGGACAAATTTTAAATAACAACTGGTGATTTAAAATCACTTATGAAAATTTCCATGAAAGTAGATAGATATATGCCAAATAAGTAACAAATAAGCACAAAGTGATAAAAATGAAGATCTTATGTGCTCAAAAATAAAAACATATAGAGGTAAGAGTCAAGGCCAATCTGGGGTAGATAATAGTAGGATCTTGGATATGATCTTTAATACAAGTGAAAGGATTACTGAGGCTAGGAACATCAAAGAAGTCATGTATAGAAATGATAGAGAGTTTAATGATCTAGCTGATAGATAAGAAGAGTATCTTTTAAGGCCAGCTATAGATTTGAGATTTATTAATGAGGAGCATCAAAAGGCTATGAATATCCTTCATCAATGAAAATCAAGTTCCTAAGCATAGGGCCCACCAACTAGCTAAATAATATTCCACTTTTATAGAGCATTGTAACATTCTAAAAATGGAATATTATTTTTTAAGGGCATATGCTAGTTTGTTAGCATATTTGCCTCTAGGTTAGTCTATTTTAGAAAATTAGGTTTATTCTAGAACTTTTTAGAAAAAGGATTGTTGTCCTTACTTTTGTATATATGTATCTTGTAATTGATCGGTATACTACCTTGTCTTATAAAAAGGTAGTACTACCATTTTATAAAAATGGGAATTTATTAGAGACAAAATTACTTTGTAAACTTAAAGCAAGCAATCCAAATAATGAATTCTATAAATAGTATCTAGTATTTGTCTATGTTTTTGTTATCATGTCTTCTCTCTCATTTACTTGTTCTTATTTATAGATTTGAATGGTTCTTATGGATTCTTGGTGTGCACCTTTAATTTTAGAGTTGTTAACTTGTGTCAAAGCTATGTTGAATAAAAGTCTTTAGTTTCATTTTGTTTCCTTTACTCTTCTTACATTTGAGCTAATCTTCTTTACTTAGAGGGGTAGTATTTTTAAAGTAAACCTAATTCTCATTTTCATTATTTACACCTTCCTTAAGAGTTTGTATGATGTATGATTTTGGCTCAAGCCATTTTGTATCATACATTGATTTTATGTTCTTACCTAGATGAAACTTGAAAATTTTCATGATGTCTGGAATGAAGATCAACAACATTTCTTTCTACCCTATCTTTCTTTTTGCTTCCTTTTTAACTTGGATCACCTTAGTATAGCTTGTCATTGTAAATGCCCATTTTAAATTAGTTATTGATTTAATTATTGATCATAATTCAATGTTGTTTGCATAGTTATTACATATTTTTCATAGATATGTTATTTGGCCATGGTGGCTCCTAACCACCAACTAATATAAATATTGCGAAATAGTCACTTATTTTACCTCTATTCCACCAATATGTAACATGATTACTGTAACCTAAAACTCATGCATTAGATTCTTAGGAATTCAAAAATGAGAAGTGTTCATTAAACACTCTAGGTAGCTATGGTACACATTTAGGCATTAACAGGAGAAGCTTCACTTTATTAATACAAGAGAACCTTAAGATAAATCTAAGGTCATGGTTTTAATTATTTGAGGGAGATAATCATATGAAAGCATCTCAAATCATTATTAATGATCTATGGGTACTCATATAGATGATAATCAAACAAAGTGAGGATAATGTTGAAATGTAAAATACCAAAGCAGTCCTACAAGGATGATAAGTGTCATCATCTTAGGGACTCAAACAAAGATCAACAAACCATAGGCCCCCTTTTGGGTCAATAAGGTCAAATCTTGGGAGCCCCATGAAGCTATGATATAGCACTTCCACTTTTGAAGCTTAATGTTAATAGAACCTTGAAATATTAATGTGCACTCACTCATAGCTTGATCAGATGAATCTCACTTCATCATTCCTCTTGATTGGATATAGTGAATTAAATACAAAATCTATGGAATATAGGAATTTCATGAGCCTAAATTTGATGTTATCATGAACATTATTTAATTCTTATGAGGATGTCATTGACATATGTGAGGCCATCAAATTCAAGATCTCTAAATAATTTTAATTAGACAAATGGGGTGTATTTTTATCACTCAAGGGATCATGTGATATCATGTTTTTAAAATTAGCATAAAATATTTTAGCCTAAGTCTCTGGCATGTTTATTGACATGAAATAAATTAAATTAAAATATTTTAGTCTAATGCACTGGTTAAATTTTTTGCATCTTTTATGATCCATAGCTCGTGCTTCATTAGGATGGAATGGTCCAATAGAGTGAAATCACTAAAAATTATTTAGTAAAGATCTAAGAGCCCACATGATTGACATATGGTGAAAATACATTTTATATGTGAATGACATAGAATATAGAGATTAGAAATCCCATAAGGGTGATAAGTGGCATAACCAAATAACTTGAGATAAAGACAACCAATAACAAGTGAGGTCATGGATCATTATCAATGACCAATGTTGATCCATGGGCAATGATCCAATAGCATGAAAGAAAAGGACAAATTTTAAATAAAAATAGCTAGTGCTTTAAAGGTATTTGTGAAAAATGTCATGAAAGTTGACAGATAGACACCAAATAAGTGTTAAAAAATCATAAAGTGACAAAAATGAAGATCTTATGTGCTAAAAAATACAAACATATAGAGGTAAGAGTCAAGGCAAATTTGGGATAGATAATAGTAGGATCCTAAAAATGATCTTCAATGTAGGTGAAAGGATTACTAAGGCTAAGAGAATCAAAGAATCCATGGCTAAAAATGATAGAGAGTTGAATTATCTAGCTGAAAAGGAAGAAGAGTGTCTCTTAAGGCCATTTGTAGATTTGGGACTTGTTAATGAGGATCATCAAAAGGCTATGAATATCCTTCAATAGAAACAAGCAAGTTCCCAAGTGTAGGGCCCACCAACTAGCTAAATAATATTCCACTTCTATAGAGCATTATAACATTATAAAAATGGAATATTCTTTTGTAAAGGCATATTCTAGTTTGTTATCATATTTGCCTCTAGGTCAGTCTATTTTAGAAAATCAAGTGTATTCTAGAACTTTTTAGAAAAAAGATAAGTGTTCTTACTTCTTATAGATTTGTATCTTATAACTGACTAGTATACTTCCTTGTCCTTATATAAAAAGGAAGTATTATGGTTTTGTAAAAAGGGGGAATTTTTAGAGTCAAAATTACTTTAAAAATTTTGATCAAGTAATACAAACAAGGAATTCTACAAAGATTCTTTAGTTTTTGTTTGTCTTTGCTATCATGGCTTCTCTCTCATTTGCTTCTTCTAATTTCTAAATTTTAATGGTTCTTATGGATTCTTGGTGTGTACCTTTAATTGTAAATTTTTTAACTTGTGTCTATGCTAGGTTGAATAAAAGTCTTTAGTTTAATTTCATTTCATTTACTCTTCTTACATTTGGGCCAATGTTGTTTTCTTACAGGGGTCAAATCTTTAAAGTGAACCTGATTCTCATTTGCATTATTCGCACCTTCCTTAAAAGTTTTTTTTTATGTATGCTAAGATTTGGGATCATGATATTCATATCATAAATTAGTTTTAATTTCCTACCTAGATGAGACTTAAACTTTGTCATGATGTCTAGAATGGAGATCAACAACATTTATTTTTTCCCTACCATTCCTTTTAATTCGTTTTTAAATTGATCACCTTAGTTTATCTTATCATTGTAAATGTCTATGATAAATTAATTATTAATTTAGTTCTTGATCAAAATTCAATATTCTTTGCATAGTTATTGCATTTTATACATAGATATTTTATTTGGCCATGGTGTCTCCCAACCACCCACTAATATAAATATTATGAAATAGTCATTTATTCTGCCTCTATTCCACTAATAGTTATAAGGATTACCAGAAAGTAAAAATGATGCATTGTATTATTATGAATTTATAAATGAGAAGTTTTCACTAAACACTCTAGGTACTTGTGCTACATAGTTAGGCATCAATGTGTTCTTTTCAAGGTGCACTTCTGAGTGATAACATGTTTCACTATATGTCCAACATTTGATTGTTTATAACAATCAAAATATTTTAAAACTCTAGAAGTATATAGTAAATCTTTTTTTTTATAACTAGGAGATTAAAGGAGTGTTATGTTTCCCATATTTTCACGTGATCTATTATATATCATAACACTATGTTGGATTTATTATCAACATATGCTTGAGTAAATAGTGCATGCTTATCTAAACCATTATACATAGTTTCATTATAATACAATATAATAGTATGACATGATGTTTATTTAATTATAATTTCACCAATTATTCTATCAAGTGGATGCCCATGTGTATAAGGATGATGATGAAATTTATAAGCATAATATACTTAAAATTTATCCTTGTTATTTGATTTATGATTTGGAAAAGGATCTTTGTACATTTTGATCTTTGCATTATCATTGATTTATGGCTTAGACTCCTCAATATGTGTTCCAATATAGATAATTTTCTAATAAATGAGATTTTGGATCATATGTTTAAGCTAAATATTATTATTTCTAGAATTCCCAATACATATATGGTAGTCATAATATGCATTGGCATAATAAAATTTATATTGAGGTCTAAACAAGTCCACATCCATTGGTGGAAGAAGAGTGATTATATTGAATTCAAGTATCATTTTAAAAATACATGAGGAGGTGAAGGTATCATTTAAAATTTAATCCTTGGTGGATCATTTAATTTAAGCTTTCATGTTGGTTACAAAATAAAATTTACTATAACCTTAGCTTTATTATTGCATTCAATTTATTTACTCATATAATTTGGATTGCTTTGAAAATTCAGACTTGAAACATAATAACACTTGAAGTATACTAATTTTTTTTCAAATTAATTAACTTGAACTCATGATCTTTAAATGCATGGCATAGTTCATCATAATATTTGAACTTATCAAACATAATTTACGTATAAAGTGGAGATAGATACATTTGAGTAAAAATATACTTGTTTAACCATAAATTAGATGTGGATCATATTTGTGTATATTGGGTTAATAATATAATAATGATAATTCAAAAAGGTGATAATTAGATATACATTAGGTCAATTAAATACTAGAACTATATACAACATATAGTGAATTTATTAAACTAAGATAGGCTAAAAATAGAAAGTTAAACTATGCTAGATATGAAAATGAAAAAAAGAACATTGTACTTACCTAGTTACTATGCTAACACATTTATAGATCTATGAAAAACAAAAAGTATATTAGAATATGATTTTGCAAAAGTCTCCAAATTCTTCATTGAGTGCCTTTAGATCTAAGGACACTAGTATTAGACTTTGAAGTTAGCATCGATATTACTTTCTAAATCAGATGCAAGTTTCCTATATATGATACATACTAGAAAAGGATATGACTACATGGATGCTTCTATTTTTATCCTTGCCTTTATTTGGTGCATTTAGATCTGGGTCATGGACTATCACTCCTCTTGAAATGAAAAAACCCTAGTTCTTCATCTTCAGTCACCTTGGTAAAAATGTATTAGTTGGCTCATGATTTTGAGATAACCCTAAATATCCCTCTATCAATGGGTGTTGCGTACATAGAAACTACTCTAAATAAGGTGTCATACTAATTTAGTTCTACCCTAATGTGTTGGATCATGTGTGCACAATGGTTAAATATATGGAAATAAATTACAATAGTGACCTAGATTTTCACTTGGAAAATTAGGCTATTGGCTAGCTCCTTTAATAATTCATACATATAATTGTGTAATCCCTATGACTAATATTTGAATATAAATAAATAGGGAAGGTTTTCTCAATTTGATAATCTTTTAATGCTCTTTAGTATGAATTCTAGGTGAAGAATGAATGAGTAGTGATTGTGAATATATATCATTCCTATTAAGAAATATATCACATTAAAAAACTTAGGCTAACCATTAGGATACTTTTCATTTTTAAATTAAATGAATTTATGGCACTAGATACCTATGTTAAGGTAGGACACTAATGTTAATATAGGGGTTTGGTACTGATGCTTGTGTCCTAAAAATTAGAATATAGGTATAGGATCAAAACTTGTAAGGGAATAAGATAAGCATAAATAAATATTATTTATAAGATATAATATTTGGTTCATCAATGTAAGACTTGTTAGACAAAGAGATAGGCCAAGGGGCACAAGATAGAGTACATGCAAGACTTATAAAAGTGGGAAAGGTCTAGAACTAAGAATAATAACTAAGGTGTATGTTTTTGAAGTGTAAAATAATAAGGTGTACATAAATCATTAATATAATCTACATTTCCCCCATTTAAACTAGTAATGTAATTGATGGCTTAAATTAGAAGAAATGTGTAACTAGGTGTGTATAACACACCTTGCCTTTACGTGAGCCCAACTTGAGTGCATTATTGGTGATTGACCTACAACCAAGAGAATGTTAAATTATATAATTAGATAAACTGAAGTTAAAAGCATTAAAAATATTGAAATTTAAAGATCAAAGTTTCTGATTACACCTGTTCATCAATGTAATTACCTTGCCTATTGGCAAGTGGATTTGAAAATGTATCATTATAACACCATGAAATTGAGATTAGGATGTGTGTGTGTGTGTGTGTGTGTGTGTGTGTGTGTGTGTGTGTGTGTGTGTGTTTCTTAATCTCAATTTCATATCTTTATAATGATACTTATTTTTGAAATTGAAAGAGCAAGGTTTAGGATTACACATGTGCATCGATGCAACCACCTTACCTATTGGAAAGTGGATTTGAAAAGATGTATCATTATAAAGCTATGAAATTGAGATTTAGATTATATATATCTATATATATATACATACATATATATATATATACACATACATATATATGTATGTATGTATATATATACACACACACACACACACACACACACATATATACATACATACATACATATATATGTGTATACACACACACACACACATATGTATGTATATATATGTGTGTGTGTGTGTGTCTATATACATATGTGTGTGTGTGTGTGTGTGTGTGTGTGTGTGTGTGTGTGTGTGTGTGTGTGTGTGTGTGTGTGTGTGTGTGTGTGTGTGTGTGTGTGTGTAATCCTAATCTCAATTTTAGAGCTTTATAATGTTACATCTTCTTAAATCCACTCACCATGCATGCACGCGTGCATGCACGTGCGCGCGCCCACACACACACACACACACACACACACACACACTAGTGTATATATAAATATGGATAGAGATATTGGAATGAACATGCCCCCAAACATAGAGAAAATTTGATTTTACACTCAATAGTTGAGACTAAATAAACCATAAAACCCAATCATACATATAAACTAGTGATCATGAGTGATTTAATCACCTCAACCATACCAAAAGTGTACCAACTACTATAGTAGATTGGATCAATACAATCTATTATAGTCTAACTTAGTCTATGATGATAGTCCATATAAGAGTTTTAAAATTTGAAATTGATTTAGATTTTGAAATATTCTTATCACATTTCATATAATATGTACCTCAGATATGTCTCATGTTGAAACTATGTATAACAATGTTACCTATGTATAAAATTCTGCCATAAATGTGTATTTGAATCATGTGATTGTGTGCTTTGCCAAATTTAGAATTTTGCATAAGTGTGGGTATAATGCTACCATAATATTCACCCACTATATATTGATAAATATGAAAACTAATATAAGTGCCAATGTGGAGGAAATGTTTCCAAAGCATGCCTTGATTGAATGTGGGTGTGTTGAATATTCAATAAATTTGGAGAACATGCTTCTAAAGCGTACCCCCCCCCAATAAATTTGATAATTGTGAAAAATGTAGTTAACATGATTATATGACATACCCCCACTAATATGATCCCAATTTAAGGTGAGTAAAGATAGTAATTGATAGTTAGTTCACCTAAAAATGAGAATACAACTGAATAATAGATGAATGGAACCATGTATGATATAGAAAAACATATCTAGATAAATGTAACATTAAAGAATATAAAATAATTTGATCACATTAATACCTAAGTTGTAAGATAAATATAATGGTAATGTCTATATATTAATAAGACAAAAATGAATAATCAAACAAGCACACATAAAAGATAACTTAAAATAAAGTCAACATACAATGTTCATAGGAGACCTCAAACAAGGGTGATGTTCAAATGTTTCACAATAGAAGGGACATGACTTATTTTAATGTCCACAAAATGAAAAAAAGATATGCTCAAATGTACATAAAATAAGTAAATATATATTAAAATGTCAAATAAATCAATCAAAGGCATGAAGGCCACAAAAAATTTAGCATATTTAAATGTTAAAACAACCAATACAATAATAAGGCTAGACACTAAAATAAGTACATAAAGGAAAGTATAAGTAATAAGAATAAGCATATCATAATATCCCATGGATCAAATTTGTTATCAAAAAAATTCAAGTTCATATCAAATCAATTACCTTGTGAAATATATAATCATGGATAAATGCATGTATAAGTATATATAAGCTCAAACATGATAATGAAATATGTTCATCAAAACATATAAAATCTGGTCATAAAGATCAAATAAGTGGATGCCCCTAATGTCCAAATGACTTGAGTAGAGGGAAATCCCAACATATAAAATACAAATAGATTATGCATATGTGTATGCTTGTATCAAACTCAAATAGAAGCATGAAAAACATGTGCATGTAAAGGCAATTGATATGTCATCTATCATAGAACTAACACATACATGATAAGGAGCCAATAAAACGCATTTATGATGAAAATATTTTTAGACTTTCAAAGTTTTTATTTTTTTATATTTTCAATATTTGAAAGCATTTAGTTTACTGGGTATTCAAATTCAAGAGCCGAGATATTGTGTGATGGTCTTTCTTGCCAAAATTGTCTATATTACTTAAATGATAAAAGTGTTTTGTTTATTAGTAACTCACTAACAACAATCATTGGTATCTATCCCTCATATCCATTATATGGGGTATGAACTTATTTTCTATCATGTTTAAAAATAATAAATTATTTTATAGCACAAATAACTACTTTCATATCAATCAACTATTATTGTCCAAGGCATAAAGTCAAGTATGGTTCTTAGTGCATGACCCATATAACAAGGTCCACTACCTTTGGACCAAATGTAATAGGAAAAATAATATACCTAAGAGATTATACAAAAGCTAGAGAATATCATAACTCATACATATTATGTCACAAGTGTTGTAATGTCGTAATGTTGAAAGTCATATTCTATGTTTTTTAATAAATCTTGAGATTTAAGTGATGGACCCCATAAAGATGTGAATAAATGGTTATATCTTCATGGTTTAGTCACTCTATAGAAGTTTTCTCTTTTGAAAGATTGGAACTATGTGGTCTTTTCCATTTTTAAGACATAATTTATATGCAACATTCATTATTTTATTTATGAATTAGGTTCTTCCATGCCTCACATTGATTTATATTATATCCAATGATATGATGATATTTAAAATATGGTACCTTATATTTTTTAAGTAGAAGTTTACTATGTGATTTATGTATGGTACAAGGTAAATAAATCATTCTACATTTAAGTAATATAGATAACATGGTATTTTGAGTATTTTATTATGTCATTATCTATAAAGTATGTTATGAAGACTTTTGATAAGACTCCACATTATTCATGTGATGAATTTTCATTTGACCCTTGTAAGATTGACTTAATGTTTTTGTTGAGCATGAAATATACTAAGAGGGGGTGGTGAATCAATATATTATATATCTTTTTACTTAATTTGATTTCTTTTCTTTAACCACTTAATCAAACATTCAAGATATACAATAAAATTGAAACAATAATTTTCCCCACATCACACACACACACACACACACACACACACACACACACACACAC